>JASFAT010004427.1:0-210681 GCA_031353405.1 Baronia brevicornis
AGGGCCGGAAGAGGAAGACCACGAAAAACGTACCTTGACCAGATTGCTGAACTTTTTAAGAAAGGCCAGGTCAAGAGTACCCTCAACCGGCGGGCTTGCATGAGGAGAATAATGAGTGTGGAGGAAGCAAGGGAAGTATGCCGAGATCGTAGCAGATGGAGATCTGTGGTCTCTGCCTACCCTTACGGGAGACGGGCGTGACGATATGTATGTATGTATGTATGTATCGTGACTTTTTAAGTTGACTGAAAAAGTCCAGAGAAGGTTTTGGTAAAATAGCTAGTTTGCTTGTCACGTTACAATTTTATCAAGATGTAACGTGACAAGCAAACTTTCCAAGATATTTGATATTATTATATTTTACTTGACACTGGCATAATTCTTATAAATCATTGCCACTAAAGAATACAAAGTACCCAGAAAGGGTAGTCAACCATTGTATGTCATCCATATCGATAACGATATCAGCTACTACTGAAAGGGAGGTATTGCCGCCCTATGTGTTATACGAGGCCCGAAATTTATATGATATGTGGTGTGAAAATGGACCACTGGAAACGAGATATAACCGCTCTCAAAGTGAATGGTTTGACGACAATATATTCGATGATTGGGTTAAATCGTTTGTCTTGCCTTATTTTTGAAAGAAACAAGAGAAAAAAATTCTTATTGTGGACAATTTGTCATCACATTTTTCTTTATACGTAATAAAATTATGTAATTAACAAGATATGTCATTCATCTTTTTACCAGCCAATACTACACATGTAACCCAACCATTGGATGTTGCATTCTTTTGTCCGATGAAGATGGCCTGGCGTAACTTTCTCGTTAAATGGAAAAATACAGATGAATACTCCCAAGCGTGCAACTACTGCCAAGGGTTGTTTCCCAAAGCTATTAACACGAACTCATGGAAAACCTCTTTGAAAATTCCAAACAAAATATTATATCTGGTTTTAGAAATATAGGAATCAAACGTATTAATGCAAATCAGGTTTTGAGTACATTGCCGGAAGAAATATGTGTAAAAGAAAGAGGAAAAAAGAAGTTGAAAAATCATTACTACACATTCTCAAAGAGATGCGGTATGAGACAATTAATATAAAGGAATCGAAAAAAAAAATAGGATTTATACCTGGAAGGAGTATTGGTTAATATGATGATTATGAAGAAACCGAGGAAGAATCAGAAAATGTAACAAATGAATCGAAAAAAGGACGAAAAAGATAAAGAAGCGATTTATGACGAAGAACATTTGTTCATGATGAAATGAATAAAAAAAGTTTTCAGATCGTCGGTGATAAAGAGAAAAAAGTATATAAAGGCAAGGATAAAGGTAAAAAAATCAAAACAATAAAAGCAAGAAAAAAAGGTTGATGTACGGTAAAGGTCATGCAAACTCTTTAAATAATATGCAAAATACTCAAATATATATTTTTTATTTAATGAAGATATAGAGGTCATACAAGGGAGTCATACAAGTGAATTTTACAATAACAGAAGATAGAGAGAATTTGACAACGATAATAGAGGAAATTAGTACAAATAATAAAGTAAACATTCTTATGTTAAAACTGTTAGTCAACCAATTACCAACAGGTTTGCGAGGTAATATGGTGCCTCCACATCGATCGTCGTACTACATTAATGATGTTATTCTCAAAGATTTGATCTCTCTTATGGTCCTATATCCCCGAGGTGGGGCAGAGGGCGTCCACAGTGCTTCTCCATCGCGATCGATCTTGAGCGACGCGCCTTACTTCAGGCAGGCAAAGATTTGATGGATGATGATAATATGTAGCTACAACTAATTATTAGAGAATCTCATTTGAGGAAGTGATTGAAAATTAATAAGACTGATTAAATAATAAATAAGAGATAACTATCGTAATACTCTATGGTTCCTAATAATTATAACGACTGTGATTTGAACTTGTCAGTGCAATTTATAATAAAGTAAATAGATATTCTAAATATTTAGTTTCATTTCACAAACAAAATAATATTCAAAGATATAATCAGACAACTTACCTAACGGGGTGAGGATCTATCATTATTTACCTACAAATATGCTATTGCAACAATAGCATATATATATATATATATATATATATATATATATATATATATTCACGCCTATCCCCCGCAGGGGTTGGCAGAGACCACAGAGCTCCATCCGCTGCCATTCATCGCAGCGAAACGGCTCGTCATTGGTCGCTTTTCGCCCTCGTGAGAATCAGGACGTGACGGGTGGCGAACCACGTCGCCGTCATTTTCGACAAATTAGGTATATTAAATTCGTCTTAGTGAATCCCACGAGCGGCAAGGGAGGATGGAGGTCAGCCCCAGCAGAGCCCTGCATGCTGAGGTAAGGCACCATAGTACCCGGGGGAGCCCGATCCCGAGACGATCGGCACGCTTGCGACTAGGCTCGCCCCTAGCCATGCATCCATTGGCACGGCAGACCGTGGATTGGCGGAAAGGAAAGGAAGGACAGAGAAGAAAGGAAGGGGCAGGAAAGGAAATAAGGATGGGTGGGGGGGTTACCAGACTCGGAGTAAACATTTATAAATCCATATAAATATTTATTCCGATGCGGGAATCGAACCCGCGACCATTGACTTCGTGGGCGGAGGGCCCCGCCACTGAGCCAATCGGCCAATCGGTGAATCGAGCAACAATAGCAGCCCTAGCATTTTTTCCATTTATCCCATATGGCGTATCCATTGACCAATTCATTCAGTCCAAGTAGAAAAGACTTATATTTTTGTATTTCATGAAATATTTATGGTAAAAAAACACTTTTTACTGTTTAGTTATTGTAAAACCAAACCAGCATAAACTCATAGGTGCATATACCATCATAAACTCCAACATAAATTGGTTCAAATTTAAAGTCGAAAACATTAAGTAAATCTGACTCAAAGTCTAAAAATGTTTCTATCGACCACATTTTAAGGTATTTTATCCAAAAACGTAGTGATTACGCGCTTCGTGAATAAATCGAAAAACTGTCGTGCACCCTGAAGCTGATATATAAAAGTAGCTTTTATCAAAGACTGACTTTACTTTAAATATGAATAAGAAAGTCAATAAAGATACATCAATATATAGTAATATGATACTTGTTTAAAGGCTATATACATTAGGTGTGGCGCTACTTTGTATACATTAGTAGCAATAATGATAATCACGTGTATTATTATTTCTGCTCAACTAATTTGAAATATAAGATGAATATTATGATATAACAATAGGCATAATTGAACTCGTTCAACTAAATTGTACAATTAATTCTAAAATTAAATTTGACAATTTCTTAGACATCCATCATTTCTTCATACGTATGAGCATCATTACAAGGTATAAGTCAGAGTTTGCATCATAATTTTCAAACGCAAATTACTACAATCATGGACAATTGTAGTATTGTAAGTTCCACGTCCGTAAAATCGGAACAAGAGGAAATTGAGGTTTGTGAATGTATTTTCCAACAAGCTTCTACAGAAAAAATTGAAATATCGAATTATAAACAGCGAATTCTCAGCACCGTCTCAAGAACTGAAAATTATTTACGAGAACGACGTATACCAGAGTTGATAAGATTTCTTCTTTGTAAAGTTTTAGCTCAACAATCAAATAAACCTATATTATATTTAGAAAAGTTATTAGATGATTGTATGCTATTTCGAGCAGGAATGGGAAAAGCGCCAGTATTGTTTGAAGATAAGTATGGAATAATTTCCGTAACAATATATTTAAAAAATAAATAATATAGATAATGTTACAAATATTTCGGAGAACATATATATGTGTGGAAATCAAAACGTTCTAAGTTTGTGAGCACAATTCCTAACCAATAAGCTATTTCCGCTTATATTGTATTGTTATTTTACTATATAACTATTATGTTAGCCACCTTTTTTATCTCGTATTTAACATTGGGCGGTTCAAACCTTTGCAACTAAGATCTCATCTAGCGGTTATATGTATACCTATATTATGTAACAGTGCCAAGATACGTATCATTTCTCAGCATCTTTTACAGCGTTTTCGCATGCAATATCACTCTCTATATCCTACTTCCTGCTTCCTATCCTACTTTCCTACTAATATTATAAATGCGAAAGTTTGTGAGTATGGATGTATGTGAAAAACTACTGGACGGATTTGGATGAAACTTTACAGTAATATAGGTTATACATCTGGCTTCAGACATGAATAACATATAGGCTACAATTTATAATGATTTTATGTAATTTTGGTCGTAATATAACGATACATGTCAATTAAGTCGGAAAAAAATCTGGCCTCTGAGAGCTATCTTGGCGTACGTTGCCCAAACCATTGGAGTTACACAAAGATGATGTACCGTAGGATTGTTTGTCTTGAATAGTTCTAAATAAATTCCGCGACAGCATATGTCTACTTTTTACGTGGAAGCCACTATGACCAAAATTATTAACCATAAATTAAGTTAAAAAAATATATATTTATTTAAAATGATCTGTCTCGAAACTTAATGTGGCAGACCAAATTCCACGCGAGCGAAGCCGCAGGCAAAAGCTCGTATAATATATATCACAGTTATGGTATTTTAAATGTCTAGGAGTGGCGTTGATTGCTTTGCATCCGACGACGTTTACTCGTTTGCTTAATTATAATATTCAAAAATGGATTTATAGAAATTTTCATTTTTTTATTATAAGGTTTTATAATTATATTTTCAGACACTTAGAAGCTATTATAAAAAGTTTCGACCCTGGACAACGTGGATGGTTAACTGTAGGTCAAGTACGTCGATTATATTCTACTTTAGGACTTACACCTGACGTAGAACCTTTAAAGAACATAACTTGTGATATATTATTTAAAGATATAACAAGGATACAGGAAAATGAATTATTTAAATTAATTTCAGCAAGCAGTGTAAAAGAAATAATATAATACATGTATTTAATCTGGTTTAAATAAAATATAATATTTTAATCTTAAAAATTGTAATTTAAACCCACCTGCGGAGATAAACGGATCCATGCTATTGTTTGTAGAATATAAAGGCCAGCGTGTCCTCGGTTGTACTATTCCTACACACGCGCAAAAATCCAACGTTCCTTAAGTAGCTGTGTACCGCATAAACTATATCCAGTGAGTGATGATGTCTTTTTTCATCATCATCATCATCAGCAGCCTGCGGCAGTCCACTGCTGGACATAGACCTCCCCCATGGAGCGCCACCTAGCCCGATCTTTGGCTACACGCATCCAGTTTTTGCCAGCCGCCCTGCGCAGATCGTCGCACCATCTAGCCGGGGGGCGTCCCACACTACATTTACCGAGACGCGGTCTCCACTCCAGCACTCGTCTGCTCCAACGATCGTTGGATCTCCGACAAACGTGACCAGCCCATTGCCACTTATGTTTGCTAATTCGAAAGGCTATGTCGGTGACTTTAGTTCTCTGGCGGATTTGTTCATTCCGAAACATATCTACCAGAGAAACCCCGAGCATAGCTCTCTCCATAGCTCTCTGAGCGACTCTGAGCTTATGAAGCAGACGGACTGTCAGCGTCCACGTTTCAGCGCCGTAGGAGAGTACGGATAGGACACACTGGTCGAAGACTTTCGTCTTCAGGCTCTGAGGTATGGGCGACGAGAAGACTGGACGGAGTTTCCTAAATCCTGCCCAGCCTAACTGAATCCTTCTATCGGCTTCTTTCTCGAAGTTGTCTCCACCCAATTGCCTTGACAACTTCGAGAGTTTTACCACTGACGACGGTCGATTGTGGATCCAAATGATCATTGACCATGACTTTAGTTTTATCAAAGTTTATGGTCAAACCGACTCGTCGAGAGGATTCATTTAGGCTGTTCAGCATCCCTTGCAGTTCCTCTAGCGATTCTGCCAAGATCACGATATCATCGGCAAAACGCAGGTGTGAGTACTTACCGTTTACGTTTACATCTCGTCCTTTCAAGTCTAGCGTCTTGAAAACGTCTTCCAGTGCATTAGTGAACAGTTTCGGGGATATGACATCCCCCTGTCTCACCCCGCGATACAACTGGATTTGTTTTGTTTAACTGCCCTGTACTCGAACTGACATCGTGGCGGCATTGTAAAGACATCTCAATACCTCGATGTATCGATGATCTATCTGGCACCGCTGCAAGGCTTCCATGACAGCCCAGGTCTCAATGGAGTCAAAGGCCTTCTCATAATCCACAAACGCTAAGCACAGGGGCTGATTATACTCGTTTGTTTTCTGTATAATTTGCCGCACTGTGTGAATGTGGTCTATGGTGCCGAATCCTCCTCGAAACCCACCCTGCTCTGGGGGTTGAAACTCGTCAAGTCTTCGGGCGAGTCGAAAACAACTTATAGACATGGCTCAGGAGCGAGATGGGCCTATAGTTTCTGAGTAGCGTCTTAGCCCCTTTTTTGTGGAATAAGACGACTATGCTCCTGTTCCATGCCCGAGGAGTTCTCCCATTCTGCACGACAGAATTAAATATTCTGCGGCATAATGCCTTTTTGTCACTTCTTTTTTTGGGCGGCACGCTAATTCTCGAAAGTTGTAAGTCCATAATTTTTTGTACATGTCATGTTGTCGTATTACGTGAGAACAATGCATAAAAATGTGTAAATTGCACTAAAAGTCTGAAATACACATACTAGTACCGAGACCAATACGAAGGTAGTACTAGAAGATTTCAAACTTTACAAATGAAACTAACAAATTCTATACAAGTGACTGAGAACTTTATATAGAATTGTTAGAACTTTATATTTTAAACAAATATGGCATGCCAAGGCTAAATAAAAAGTATAAGAACAATGCTTAAAAGATATGTTCGCTTTTTTGGTAAAAAAAAATATGTACGATAGGTTAAATAATTAAGAGACAACAAACTTCCATTGATATCAACCATTATAATGTAAAAATTATTACATAATAAAAGAACCAGTGGAAACTTATTCGAATATTACTACTACTGCACTTGAATGATATAAGTTTTATTATTAAAATCAGCATCAAATATAGTAATAGAATAATTACGTATATTTTAATTATGTAAAGTCAAACAGAACGAATTAGATTGACGAATACATACTTTACTGGATACCCTAGCATATATAGCATTTTAATATTCGACAAAAGATGGGAGAAAGTGTTTTAAAAAAATTTAACAGTAGTGTTTAAGCTTATTATTCAAACTTGTTTAATTGACTTATACTCTTCTTGATTCTAAAGATTCATTAACGGTAAACTTAATGGATTAATCGGTAACAATGATTAAAGAAAAAAACAAGGTTTTAATGGCGTCAGCTGATAGCTTCATGTCAGTGTCAAAGTTTGGAAAGATAATTCACGTTCATATTTTAATACTTTTTGTACGTGGTAATAACATGATCAGTTTTACCATCCGAATTATACAAATTATATCAAGTTATAATAAATAAATTGATAAATATATCGATTTTTACAATGAATAAATACATCAATCAGTCAGCTGTACTACCTTTTCAATTTATGCTGGAGTACTGGCAAAGTACCGGACGATTGGTGCAAAGCCGTTATAGTACCGATGTATAAGGGAAAAGGGTCGCAGCAAGATTGTAAAAATTACCGGGGCATCAGCCTACTAAGTGTCGTCGGAAAACTGTATGCAAAAGTGTTGATTGAACGTGTAATGAAAGAGACGGAAAGCAGGATATGGAATGTGCAAGCAGGGTTTAGAAAGGGGATGGGATGTACGGATCAGGTCTTTTCCTTAAGGTGCATAACTGAGAAGTTTCTGGCGAAAAACCAGAAGGTATTCTGCGCCTTCATAGACTTGGAAAAGGCCTACGATAGAGTGATAAGGAATGAACTGTGGTCGGCACTATCCACGTTTGGGGTGGGTAGGAAGATGATTCATGCGCTGCAGTCTCTCTACGAGAAGTCCAGTGCGTGTATCAGAATAAACGGGGCTTACACAGACTGGTTTGATATCTATAAAGGTGTTAGACAGGGATGTGTAGCGTCACCGTGGCTTTTCAACCTTTTCATGGATAGTTGCCTGACAGACCTGAAAGAGAGTCAGTGTGGCTTAAGAATGAATGGAGTACTCATCAAATGCCTCTTATATGCTGACGATCAGGTGCTGCTAGCTTCGTCGGAAAAAGAGTTGCAGGAGATGATGAACATAATGCATGGAGCGTTAGAAAGGAAAGGAATGAAGATGAATGTTAGCAAGACGAAAGTGATGGTTTTTGAAAGGGAGGACACTTCGACGCAGTGTGAGGTGCTGATTGCAGGAGAAAAAGTTGAGCAAGTGAATGAGTTTATATATTTGGGGTCACTGTTTACAAGAGATGGAAAATGTGAAGGAGACATTGAAAGACGAGTGAAAGTTGGTAATCAGGTTAACGAAGCCCTGCACTCCTTTATGAAAAGTCAGAATGTGTCAAAAACGGCCCGACTGATGGTTCATCAGGGGGTGCTTGTTCCGACGCTTATATACGGTAGTGAAAGTTGGGTTTGGCAGAAGAAGCATGAAAGCAGACTGAATGCGGTGGAAATGAGAGCATTAAGAAGTATGTGTGGTGTAACCCTGAATGATAGAATAAGAAATGAAGATATAAGAGAGCGATGTGGAGTAAAAGAAGGTGTTGTGACAAAAGTAGAAAAAGGGATGCTTAGATGGTTTGGACATATAGAGAGGATGGATGAAAGACGACTGGCAAAAGAAATTTACCTTGCGAATGTGGATGGAAGGGCCGGAAGAGGAAGACCACGAAAAACGTACCTTGACCAGATTGCTGAACTTTTTAAGAAAGGCCAGGTCAAGAGTACCCTCAACCGGCGGGCTTGCATGAGGAGAATAATGAGTGTGGAGGAAGCAAGGGAAGTATGCCGAGATCGTAGCAGATGTAGATCTGTGGTCTCTGCCTACCCTTACGGGAGACGGGCGTGACGATATGTATGTATGTAATAAATACATTATATGCGGATATTACTGCAAATTATAACATTTTCAATGCTTTTATAAAAAATTGTTGGATACATAAGGATACAGGACATACGAGTAGGCATTGGTACTTTAAGGGAATATAAATAATTTAGGAAGGACATGCAGTCATAATTTGGACAAACCAGAAGTTACAGAGTAAAATAATAAACAGGATAAGGTAAAATATCCTGTTTATTATTTTACTCTATAACGTAAAAAAGGAAAATAAAAACATTACTCTAAACTTAGACAAAAAATTTTCAACCCTTTAATTCTATTTTTGTCTTTTTGCGTCTTTATTTAATTGTGTCACTCCCGTGACTGACACTGATACTGGCGAAATAATTGCCATAAACAAAGAAAATTTAATGATAACTGCCATAATATTTTAAATTAACGCCTAATTGAAGGCTTTTATTAATTGCATTAATTGTTTTAGTAACTGTCTTTCATGCTATAAAACATTATGTTTTTAAATGCCATTTATTCGAATATAATGTTTTGTAATCGAAGTAAGCGTTAGCGAGAATAATAATTTACGTTTAGGTATGTTCATTCATTCATTTGCATTTATCGCTTTCAAAAGTGCCAAAATAGCATGAATGATTTCGCCAATGTCATGTAGAATGGAGAAGATACGAAAGAGATTAATCGGTGCGGTTGAGATAAGGAAGTAATAGAATGCAGAGGACACGTATGAACGGCGCGGTCGGGGTAACAATGGAATAGAATGGAAAAGACACAAAGGAGATTATTAATCGGTACGATCGAGATTAACGTATGAGTATTTTCTAAAAATGACAGCCGTCAGCCTTGACATGTAAACCTTGGAAACCGTACGGCTAAAGAATAAAAAAACTAGGTTTAAATTTTTATTAGTTAATTCTATTTGAATACTTTTAAATTAATAAACGAAATATTGTAACACAAATCATACATTTACTTTTTTGTTGTTTAAATTGTGTTCTTACTAATTATTTTTTATTTTAATTTAAGATAGAGATTTGAAACATATTAAGCGATTATTCATAATATTTAATTAAATGCCCACTAATCGGAGCAGTTACCTAAATATAAAATATTCTGACAATTTTATAAATCAGTTTATAAGAATGAGTCAACAAAGGTTTGAAAAGTAGAATGTTTATTATTGGTATATTTTTACATTTAATTTTTTTGTTTTCTATATTTGACATATATTTCAAATCACCAATTGTCCAAGATGTAGCTCCTTATAAACTGCATTATGAAGCACCAGCTCATCGACTTATACTTTTTGTAGTTGATGGTCTAAGAGCTGAAAGTTTTGTTAACTATACAACAATGCCATACCTTAGGTAAATGTTACACTTTTTTAGTATATTTTATTTTATTTGCGTTTCTTAGACCTGTTATTTTATATTTTTAACAGGTCAGTTGCAAATTCTCATGGAAGATGGGGAATCTCTAATACACGGGTTCCTACAGAATCCCGTCCTGGACATGTAGCTATTATTGCTGGTTTTTATGAAGATCCATCTGCTGTAGCTAAAGGATGGAAAGAAAATCCTGTAGATTTTGATTCTGTATTTAACCAATCAAAATATACATGGTGTTGGGGTACTTATGATATTGTTGATATTTTTAGCAAAGGAAACATTGAACATATTTTTGTTGATAAGTTTGATCCCTATGATCAGAATTTTAGCGCAGATAAAAATACTACTCACTTGGATAAATGGGTTTTTGATAAAGTGAAACACCATTTTGAGTTAGCAAGGGTTGATGGTGATATAAATATTAAATTACACCAGAAGGGAATCATGTTGTTTTTGCATTTGTTGGGTACTGATACTGCAGGGCATACTCATAAACCCAAAACATCGTAAGTTAAATCATACACTCATTTATTTTAATAGTTAAGAACATCTGCTTAGTGCTTAGCTTTTCTTATGAGTTTGGTATTCCTATGTATATATATAAATTCCTATGTATAATATGGTGTTCACAACCATTTATTTACATTATTAGATAATAATTACATTTCTGTTTTGTGTCTTGTTATCAAAGCAATTTCTGTAATGTACATCTATAAATTTTGATATAATCTAATCTCTTAATTTATTAAAAATAGTTTGTGTTATTTTTTCATGTATCAATGAATTCATGTATTTAATTTCAATTCTTATGTTTGCTTTTTACTATAATATTAATTCTTATGGAATCTAAACATGTTTTTATGCATAATTTTTCAGTAACTTCCTCACTACTATAAAATTTGTTGATGAAAAGATAAAAGAAACTGAGAAAATCATTAAAGATTTCTACAATGATGATGGTAAATCAACATTCCTGATGACTTCTGATCATGGAATGACAGATTGGGGTAAACCTTTTGCCACTTAACAAAATATTTAATTCTGTTATTTAGTCAATCAATCACCATTTATTTGTTAGAATATAATTGTATATATGGTCTATAGATTTATATAAATCTAGTTGTGTTTCGAGAATGTTATACAGTTTCATGCTATAATGAAATTCCCTGTTCATATCAAATATAGTCTTTATGTTACCTTATGGTCCCCAGCGTCCACCTGAAATTTGAAGAAGTGCCCTTACAATAACAAAATAATACATTTGAAATATTTAAATGACACATTAAAAAGAAGTAACAAGGTAAAGAAATGTGTGCAAAAACTAGCCATTTCTTTCATATATTAAATAGAGAAAGATTGAAAAAAATGTGGAACCTTGTTTGAACTTTTCATTACATAAATTTTACCAGACAAAAGGCTTAAGTGTAGCTTAGTTATTTATTTTATATTTTAGGATCTCATGGCACTGGTGACAATCATGAAACCCAAACACCTTATGTTTTATGGGGAGCAGGTGTGCAGCAGGTTACTCATAAGAATGTGGATCCCCAAACTTATAGTATGTCATTGGAACATAGATATGATATACAGCAAGCAGACTTAGCACCTTTGATGTCGACATTGCTTTCTCTTTCTGTTCCAGTTAATTCTATAGTAAGGCTCATTACATATATCAATTTAAATTACATCAGCTAAAAAGTTACAGATTAAGCCATGCCTGAACCAGTTGTGTGGACTTGTATGTATGCATATGTAATATAAATTACTTTGTTTTTAGTAATACCTTTTTCAAGTAGTAAAATAAATTAAAAATAAATAATTCCTGTGAAAACTTCTAAAGCATGTTTAATATAAGAGTTATAAACTATTTTTGTATATATAACAAATATTATATTCATAAGATAACAAAGAAGCAAGTAAAAACTTATCAAACCATAGGCTTGAATTTTCGCACCAGGTTTTTCATACAAATTTGCATTTTTCTTAGTATCTTAAATATTAATCCACTATATAAGTTACCTTTATGTTTAATTTCAGATTTTTGAAATTAATCTTTTAGTTTATCTGCAATATTTGGCCACATTATCAGTGACAATATTTATAAACGGATATGATTGACTGAATTATGAAAGGCCGCTGCAATAGTTTAAATAAAAACTTTCTTAATTTATTAAAAACTAATTTTATAATATATCAATTATTTAATGACGGCGACGTGGTTCGCCACCCGTCACGTCCTGATTCTCACGAGAGCTCTGTGGTCTCTGCCAACCCCTGCGGGGATAGGCGTGAATATATAAAAAAATTATTTAAAATATTATATATAAACTTAAAATCGAATACAAGTGACAATGTTCAGTGATTGAATGAGAGTGATGGAATTTTGAATTAATGTCTGTTGAGCTGTCCCAGGTTACTGGAGATGAAGCCGCACTCCATGGTGTTACGGCATTCTTATTATACCACCCAGAAGCTTTATTGTTAGCCGTTGCGTAACAACTGTAAATTATATTAAATATCATTGTTTTTGAAGTCTAATGAGAAAATATTTAATGTATAAATAAGGCCTTTATAAGGTTTAATTATGTTATAGATTTAGAGATTCAGAAAATCCAATATTACTTTTTGCAGGGTCGTTTACCAGCAAATTTATTGAACATGAGTTTACCAAATAAAGCCAAAGCCATTTATAGCAATAGTAGACAATTATTGTGTCAGTATAACAAGAAGAGACAAAATGTGGAAGCTCATGCAATAAAGCTATTATATCAGCCTTTTGAACCACTGAATGAACAAAAAATTCAAGAAATTACTACCTTTACTGAGAAATTATTGAATGAGAAACAGTATGAAGAATTGATGTTATTGAGTGAAGAAATTATGAATTTAAGTTTGTCTGGTCTAGTATATTATCATAATTATTACCAACATCCCCTTCTTTTGACTGTAACATTATCATTTGTTGGTTGGATAGTATACTTGCTCAAAATATTGCTAAAGCAAAAACTTTCTGTTGACACTGAAATTTCTAATTCAAAAAAAATGGAGTCAAACTGCTTACATATGCATTTTAATAATATTTTAGTAATAATAAGCGCATTTCTGTGCGTTTTAACATGTTATCTCATTTATGGTAAGTCATGCATATTTTTACTCATTAGGGATGAAAAATAATATATTATTCTTAAAATCAGATTTAATTGTAAATAAGTCAGTAATGTGTTCTGGAAATACTTTTAGCTTAAGTTGGAAGGGAGAATGGCCTCAGTAACCATTCTGATCATCTCAAGAGTTTGCTAACTACTCTTTAATAATCACTCTATCCCTTCTGCCCTCATGATAGTGATCCATTAGATCATCATGAAAAAATGTTGTTACGCTGGTCAGGCAGTGACAAAGTCAGGTACTTCATACATCTATGGCAATTATAAACTATATGAGCCTGGCCTTGAAGTTAGGGCAAAAACACTGCCATTAGCCAATCATTACATACCGAGAGGCATGCAGAGCAAGTCTGAGGATTTATTTAACTGTTCAACTGTCCACAGACCAGTCAGAAGGACACATCTTTTTTTAGCCAATTGAAAATCCTCACGGGAACCTTTACGTACGGCTCTGTGGCATTAAACGTTAGTGAGTATGGTGTATAGAGAGAGACCTCTACTTGGTTGATAGAAAACTATACTATCAAGTCTCAGGGGAAGTGGTGATGCCGAACCGAATATACATATAGACACTTCGACAATGTTCTAATTATCTCTGGGGCACGTGCTTTCGGGCACGTGCCCCAGAGATAATTAGAACATTCGTTTAATTCCTCAATAGCAAAGACGTACAGTAGCATTAACGCGACAGAACAGTTATGACATCGTACTAATCTCTCGCCACGAAAATTGGGCTTCGTTGCAAGACCTACGTATACAACGCAATGTGGATCATATACAAGACCTGTGTATAAGAGCGTGCCCGAAACTAAAAGAGTAGTGAGAGGAGACGTGAATTCTTTACCATTTAATACTTTTTTTGCAATTATTCATCTTCGTATTGATGTTGATTAAGCCTTGGTTAAAAACATCCAGGTCAGACATTATCGTCTAATCCCCATTTTACCCACGTGTAATAATTATAAGATAAAACTGTCATTATACTGTTATAAGATAAATCACAAGTCTAATCTCTTGTTTTAATTAATACTAGCTAACGGAAAAGTACCAAAAAATTCAATTCAATTTCTACTTTTATATCTTGCTAAATATCTTATATAAGATTTTTTTTCTCCCATTTAAAATTTAAATTAATTCTTGAATTAATACTTGAACATAAAGAAGACTGTATTAACATCAAGTGTCATACACTACAAGTTTAAAAAATGTATTTGAAGTAGAGTGGATGAATAAAAAAGTATTTTATTAACAATTGTTTGAACAAGATATTTAAACAATATATATGGAAAGTGTGAATTAATAGTAGAAATTTAGTAGCTTATGATTTATTTATATTTATCAGGAAAAAATATATTTCAGCACAAAATTTACCCATTCAGTATCACATATATTTTTTGATGCCGATTTTATTGTGGACATATGTTTTAAAACCCATTACATTTTGGGTAGATGTTTTCGAACATATCAATAGCGTTTACAGCTTCATAAGTCTAACAATTGAAATTTCTTGTTACGTATTAGGGTGTCTGGCTATGGTAAGTGTTTGAAGATTTTTGCTATATACGTATACTATAGCTACAATCGCCATAATTTAAGCGTTTCATGTTATTTTTAGGGTTTATCATTTACATATAGATGGATGTTGAGTATTCCTTTATTTGGCATGGGACTCTGGCCATACTTTTCTTCGACAAAATATTATATATCAAAATTATTAATGTTAACGTGGACATCGAGCTGTATTCTTCTTAGCATTTTTTCGCTGTTTCCCGTAGTGGGGAAAGATGTTTTTATAGAATTAGTGTAAGTATGAATGTAATTCAGAATTTGATATTTATTTTTTATATTTTTGAAATTTTTTAATAAAATCTATTCATATTTATGATAGGCTTGCAGCAGGACTAATTTGGTTATTAGTAATAATAATGTACGCATGGTACATGTTACTTCCTTTATATAATGACAGCAAAGTCCGTCGACAGGAAATAATTATTTGTATAACACAAGCTGTTATATTAATATTATCTCTTCTTATAATTTATATACAATCAACAAAATTTAAGACTAATTCACCAATTTCATCAGTGTTGCAATTTGTGTGTTGGATTTTATCAGGTAAGATTTTGATGTAAGTAGTTCTATTATTAATATTTCTTTTTCTTCCGAGCAAGTTAAGCACCTGGAGACAAGGTCTGCGTTCTTGGTATTTTGTCTTAATCTTGGGCATTTTGTTAATTCTTAATCACATCACATTGTGTATGTATTTTTGTCATTAAAATATATTTAAATTTCATTGCCTATTAATCCGGCTATTTTCATTTCAGCTGTTCTTTTAATACTACCCACAGCTTACTCTCGAAGACTAGTTAATCGTTTGATGGGTGTTAATACTTCAATTGTAAACTTCTATCTCTTGTTGTCGGTAGCACATGAAGGACTTTTTATAGTAATTTTAATATTTAATATCACCTTGTGGGCTTTTATTGAATTTCGGCTACTTAATGCTGGAAATATGCCGGTGAGTAACAACAAAATACATTACGAAACATTTTAATGCATTACCTGTTTTAAAGAAGGATGTCAGTGTAACAGCCCATAAATTGAGGAAGGCTTGGAATTAATTCTTCGGCAAAAACCTTGTCTTCGAAATAAATCAGCATATTTTTTATCATAAATTCGGCTGGCAGAAACTGGATTTGTCAAGCCAAAGAACGGGCTAGGTAGCGCACCTTAAGAGAAATCTAGCACTTTCCCGCCAACTTACACCTCGGACGTTGTGTTTTAATTTCATTTTCATAACCTACATACAATATAGTTCGATTAAGTCGTATAAGTGAAGTGATATTAAATAATGCGTGTATCGTAGTTGACTGAAAAAGTTCATAGAAGGTTTTGGTACATCAGTCACCGTTTTATCAAGACGTAACGTGGCATGGTGACATTTCAAGAGATTTGATATTGTATAATACATGACACTGGCATTGTCATCAAATGTTACATTTCATAATCATCATCATCAGCTTGCGGCAGTTTGCTGGATATAAATCTCTCTTTTCTTTTCTTTGATGACAATTAGTTATAACTATTACCATCAAAGAAAAGAAAGATTTATGTCCAACAAACTGCCGCAAGCTGATGATGATTATGTAATGTAAGATTTGAGTATAAAATATTAGACTTATTAATTAAGAAATAATATTTTTTGTGTACATATTTAGATAACTGAATATGATTTTGGTGATACCGTTGAAGAGCAACAGAAAAGTATAGTCCCCACCGAAAGAAGTATAAGCAGCAAAGATTTCAGAAGAGCTTTTTTTTATGTATCCTTTTTTCATGCCACATGAAATACATTGTAGGGGTCATCCATAAATAACGATATACGAATTTCAGAATTTCGGACCACCACCCACTTCCCCTTTGTCACACTCAGATAAAGTTTACAATTTTAATACTTAAAATCTAAGCATGTAGTGCCACAAAAATTAAGAATCATTCCTCTCTTATCACTCGATATCATACTTTGTTGACGCACCACTTGACATCTGACGTAATTTATGGATGGCCCTTTATTCAGCTAAGTGTGGATTTATTATACAGTTAATAATTTTAGAAAAATTCTACCAATTCGAGATATTACCCATTTTTCGTACTATCTTGAATAGTTATGGCCACATTTTCATCTTGAAAATTATAAAAAAACTTGTTGCAACGTGTTTCATTTAATTGGAGTAGCACACGTCTATCATTATTTTTGTTTTTAATGATTACAACCAACAAAGAATGAAAAACCGTCTATAGTGGGCTAACGAAAAAGTAACTTCGGTATTAGTAGAAATATTGTTTTTCAAAACAAATTAATTTTTGAAAACTAATATAATGATACCGGAATGAAAACCAAGAAACCAATATACATCACATATAAGCAAAATATGACGAAATTGACCAGATATTTCATTTTTTAAAAGCGAATAAGTTTTGAAATAGTAAACGAAAGACGCTACTTTTACATGTTACTAAACTGTTTTATTGACTGTTGCCCTTCAAACGCGCTGTATTGTAGTTTTAATAAATAACTATTACTAGAGATATGCGACTTTAAAACCATCTATTTTGGAAAAACCGAAAATACTTTTGTCCACCCTATTTTATAATCACCTATATTTTTCTAATGACACATAGCTTTCTTTTCGTATAGAATTCAATAAAGACTGGCTTTACAAATTGCTACACTAATAATAAAAGTTTACTGGCAACCAACAGTAACAAGATATGAAAAGCTTTCCACATCTTTTGACTAGTCGTGCATAAACATTTTCCAATCAGGTTTATATACTTTCTTAGCATTAATCAGTCATTATATATTATATTGGCTTTCTATGGAACTGGCAATATAGCATCACTAAATTCATTTGAAGTCAGATGGGTGATATGTTTTACTACATCGTTTCGACCTTTTGTGATTACTGGTCTCATATTGCTTAAAACTTTAGCACCATTTTTATGTGTCGCCTGCACTTTTAGAGCTATACAGCATTTTACGAAGGTATTTTTTATATGTAGTATTTTATATATTCACGCCTATCCCCCGCAGGGGTTGGCAGGGACCACAGAGCTCCATCCGTTATATACCGTCATAGTACCCGGGGGAGCCCGATCCTTGACCAGTCGGCACGCTTTTGACTAGGCTCGCCCCCTAGCCATGAATCCATTGGCACGGCAGACCGTGGATTGGTGGAGAGGAAGAGAAAGGATAAAGAAGAAAGGAAAGGGCAGGAAAGGAAATACGGATTGGGGGGTTACCAGACTCGGAATAAATATTTATAAATCCATGTATATATTTATTCCGATGCGGGAATTGAACCCGCGACCATTGAGTCCGTGGGCGGAGGGCCGCGCCACTGAGCCAATCAGTCGTCTCACTAAGCCAATATGTAGTATTATATTTCAATATTATATTTTATCAAAACAAAGGAAATTAAATAATAAATATTTTTATATTTTTCAGGCTCCAGCTGGCTATATAATTGCTATAGTGCTTATATACTCTAATTTGATGGGAATTCAGTTATTGTATAATGTAAAAAATACTGGTAGTTGGTTAGAAATTGGAACATCTATTTCACAATTTGTTATTGTTCAAGTTATAACTTTATTCATTGTTCTCATTAATCAAATCGCAAGATTATGGACAGATATCGATGTATATAGTGCAACTATAAAGTTGTGTAGAAACAGGAAGAAACATGTATAATACTATTATTTAATTAATATTAATAAAGACAATGTTTTATACTTTCTTATTGAAATTTGTATTTTAATATTTATTCCTTAGCATCATCCTCGTAATTGCTGATTACTTAGTAAATCACACTAAAAAAATTTTCATGAAATTAAATCCATGTTGATATAAATACGCTATTTTTAAAACTGACAGATGAAACTATTTTTTACACAAAACAAGCCTATATATATCTAAAAGGCCGGCAATGCTTCAGTGATACCTGCGGTGTCGCGGATGTCTATGGGCGGCGTTGATTGCTTTTCATCAGGTTACGCTTGCTCGTTTGCCCTCCTATACCATAAAAAAGTAGTTAAAATTTCTTTGAATGTTATTTAATAAATTTGTAAAAATGGAATTTTAAAAAATAAGAAATTCTTCGAAAAGGATTTATTTACTTAAGGTGTATTCATAAACTTATATGATTTTCATTTAAGGGGTTATATACAGTTAGTTTTTTTTTATTTTATTTTCTTAATGTACATATATTTAAGAATACACACAGAAAATTTCATATCGTTCCGGTGAATATTTTTGAAGTTACACGTAAATTTTAAAAGGCGTTTCAGAGCGGTTGGAAGCATAAGGCCGGAGCGGCAGCGCTTACCTGGAACGCTGTCCCTTTTGTGCACCTACCTAATTGTAAATGTTCCTTTCTAATGTATTTAGATGGGTAAAGGATCAGTGTGTTATTGTCCTTATTAAACCGGAAAGGTAAGTTTTAATTTTGCTCTCCCCAAACTGGAAAATATTTAAGAGTGGAACAGACAACTGTGGAAATCGCTGCATACATAGCTGCCGGCATATTTAATAAAGGAATGACATCACTATTATATTATATGAAGGCAATAGGAATCACACTTGGACCCAATGCGCATTCATATGCTGAAAAAGAAGATGAGCAGCGCGTGACCATTTCCGATATCAGAGCGCGTGAGAGCACCCGAGATGGAAGAATGGCTCGCAGACAACATCAGCTCGAGTTATTAGAAGCTGCCGAAGCGACGGAGGTTTTATTATATGGTCCTGGAATAGACGACTCCATGTAAGTTGAAAAAAAAAATTTTTCATTCTGGCTTTTCAAACTTTAAACGCGTTTTTCTCAAAATGGTGTTTTCAAAGTCGGTGACCAACATTACTCAAAAACGGCTAAACCGATTGATCTCAAATTTTGACACAAGTTTCTTAAATATATTTTTTAGTAATTGATCGAAGATTTTATCTTACCGATTAATATTTTTTTTTATAAACAATTTAAGGCCGAAATTTTTGCCGATAATCGATTTTTTTTTTCTAGAATTCGCCATTTTGTCAAAAAAAAATATTTTGCTTATTCCTTCGATTAATTACCAGATTTAACATTACTTTAACGAAATCTGTTTGGTTTTTTAATTTCAGAGGATCCAGATCAGAGATATAATGGTCACCGCAAAACATCTTTTTTGAGAGAAGCTCCCGGAGATCAGCTGTAACTCCTGTCCAAATAAATATTTTTACTTATACTAAGTCTAAAAATATGTAAGTTAAAAGATACCATAATATATGTTCAAATATTTAGATCAATAAATTTAAAAGGTTTCTCAAAAAAAATTCTGGAAAATTCGCTTTTTTTCGGCCTTCTAACTGTATATAACCCCTTAATAAAAAATAAATATTACCCAGAGTAATTTAACTTTGATATTCTTATTGATCAGTAAATCTTATATTAAAAATTGAAATATGTATGAAAATTTTATTTAAACTTGACATTTACCAACTCATCCACATTCTGGTATTAACATTAACTTGTGGTGAAAATATGGTAAAAATAGACATTAAAGTTATGGTTGAAGACATTATGTATACCATTTATAGACACAAAAATGAATGAGATGAGTGTACAAGATGCACTCGTGATATACACCAGATACTTAAGCACAAAAAATTCGACAAAGGGCTGAGTGCAGTAGCTCGTACAATTTTAGAATGAAAATATCTATAGAATTAAGTGTATCAGAACTGTCTTATCATCAACATTTTTAACTTAAACATATTTAAAGAAGTAGAGAACTTGTTTTATCTTATTTTTTTCTGAGCAGTAGACTGATACCTATGTAATGTTATGCAATTTGCAATTGAATTTTTACACATTACATATATAGCTCAAAATCAATTCTGTTTGAACTGTAGAATTGTGTATCTTTACCATGCCTTCTTATCCAAACACCAGTTTTAAAATATCCTTCAGATGACCATTTCTGCATTTGTTCTGTTGAGTGAGGTCCTGATATATCTGAATTGTCATTCTGATTCCATTTAAACTCCCACTTAACTTCCTCTGGTCCATCACTGTTATCTGAATCCACATTTTTATTTTTATTAGTAATAGACATTTTTTCTTTTTGATCAAAATCATCAGCATACATATCTAAGTCTGTATCTTCTTTTTTCTTCTCACCTTTTTTTATTATAGAATTAATTTTTTCAAATGATTCTTGATAAATATCCATATTACCTGTTTCAGTTAAAATTTGATTGGCAAGTTCTGTTATCCTAGTAACTATTTTACTGCCTTCATCAACAATTCCAGCCTTCTTCCTCTTCCAACGTTCAGCACTGGAAACCTTTGAATTTGCACCTGAAATTTTAATTGAATTTGTAAGGTTACTAAATTTTATGATAAACCTGTAAATAAAAGAATATTTCATCATAAACATAATTTTTAACAAATATATTTTTTGAATTTTTTAACAATTGGGAATAAGATAGCAGTATTTTCTTCTTTCATAAAAATAATTAAAATACCTTACACTCATGATTTCCTGTAGTTAAATATGATTGATAATTTTTATACAAAAATTGACATTTTGAAAAAAAAATGTAGGTTTTGTTAAATATTTGGTGGTGTCAGTGCTATACATAAAATTTTGGATTTTCCAATGAAATTACCAATTCTCTTTAATCGAAAGAGGCAAGGGTTCAGTAGTGGATTGTTACAGGTTGTTGATGATGATTATAGTGATACTCTGAATGGTTGTCACTTTTGAGTTGAAAGTGGATCCTTAAACTTAAAGCAAATCAATAATTTTTTCTATGATATAATTTGTATAGTTTTTTTTTCCATTTTAATAAATAAATAGTTTTTCCCAGCATCAATTTTCAAATCCTAATGTCTTCTTTGAAAAAAATATGTAAATAAAAAATAAAATACCTAAACGCTGTATTGTTTTTGCAATTGTTTCTTTTGGTTTCATATGCTCTAAGATCTCTTTATAGTTGTCTATTATATTAACTTTTTCTTCTGGTTCATCATCTTCACTATTAGAGTTTTGAAAAATATCCTTATCATCATCTCTATGAACCTTATATTTGTCTTGAGGTCGTCCTTTAATTTTTACCCAATCAATATTATCCAACCAACCATCACGGATTTCTTTTTCTTTCTTCCAATGATAATGTCCTTGAGTATCAAAGTGTCCCTCTTCGAGCTCTTCTTTCATATTAAATGGTGTAATTGTGATCTGTTAAAAATGCAAGGATCATCATTATTTAATTGTATTTTTCTTTATATTAAAAATAGAGTAGAATTTTGATATTTGAATTCAGGATTAAATGATATTTTCTACAAAAAATATATGTTAAATGCAAATAAATGGTATGTTTACAAATATGTCGATGATTTGTACAAAGTATACTTTTTTAACTTCATCTTTTCTTCTCATTTGGTAAATTTCCTTTCTATTTTAAACATTATACAAAAAGTAAGTTTATTATTAGATTAAGGTTTAGTAATATTCATCACTTACTTCTCCTTCCATTCCTGCATCCCCCTCTTCTTCACCTTCAATATCTTCAGCATTAAGAATGTTATTCTTTTCATCTTCTGCACCACTGTCCTCTTCGTCAGAGTCCAATGAGTGCTTCTTACCCTCTTTCTGCTTTGTCATTCCATTTGATTCTACTCTATCAAAAGCTACAGAAGCCGTTCTTTTTGCCATTCTCAACGCTGCAATAAATTACAATTTATTAACTCAAATTTATTTTTTATGCTTTTATGACGTCTACAGCACAATTTTAATTTTTCGTTATAGACATAGATAAAAAAACACACAGAGTAAAAAGCAAGAATAACTACGTACCAAGTCAATTCTATTCTATATATACTATCTATATACTTGAGGCTCATATAAATTTATATATATATATAATGTTTATGGATTTACTCTATACTATCACATCAACTTGTCACAACAGGTTCCAATAAAACCATATTTCCTAGGTCGATATTTTGTGACAGGCTATATGATATGCTCAACACCGTACATTCGTAGCTCAGCAGATTATGATGTTATAATCCTTATATTATTTATATTAATAAGTATGATAATAGAAGGTCGTTTTTGCGTTTCGCAATGAGCGGATTAAAAAAGTGGACTTGTATTTGTGACTAAAAATTTTATATATATTTATATATATATTCGGTTCGGTTCGCCACCCGTCACGTCCTGATTCTCATGAGGGCAAAAGGCGATTAATGACGAGCCGTTTCGCTGCGATGAATGGCAGCGGATGGAGCTCTGTGGTTTCTGCCAACCCCTGCGGGGGATGGGCGTGAATATATATATATATATACATATATATATATATATATATATATATATATATATATATATATATATATATATATATATATATATATATATATATATATCGACATCGTTTATCATTAATTTATTGACAACTTTAGTTAACGATTTTTGGCTCAGCTAATTTCGATGTTAATAACAAAACATCGATGCGCCCGCACTCACTAGTCTCTAGGAGACGTAGGATAGCGGACGTTAATAGTTAAAGGATAAGTATTATGTAAAGATCAGCCGGGTGATTATATTTTCTTTGGCTGAAACTGGAACCTAAACTGGATAATAAGTGAATAATAATTAAGGAATTATTAGAAGATACAATTATTATGTGATTTGATTGATAGACATTCCTGATTAATTATATTTATATTTTCAAAATTATTTCTTGTAGAGTCATTAAATTTAGCTTTATAGGCTTCATAAAAAGGCTAATGGCGAAAGTAAGCGATGTCTCCACATCTCCATATCAGAACGATAGGTTAGTACAGAATTATACGTTTGACATTACACAAAGCACGTTTTACGAAAAACCTCACTTGGTTATTGTTTTGTATATTTCTAAGGTTTTGTTTTTTAATTTAAATTATTTTTTTTTCTATTTTACATTCTATATCTAAAATCCAGGGTTTTTTCTAATGTCATCTTCAATTCATACTTTGATTCTTATTTATTTCCAGTGAGAGGTGTTGAACTTATTTTAAATATTGATATTTGTTTATATATTTAAATGTATGTAAAAATCTTTCTTTTTCAGTATCAAAGGAGAAAAATTAATTTACCCTGCAGCAACAAGAAATAAAGAACCTATACTTCAAGTTTTAAAAAGGTTTATATTAAGTGATAATGATAACATAAATGAAGAAAGCCCCATTTTTCTAGAAATTTCATCAGGGTCTGGGCAACATATATCACATTTTGCCCCTTACTTTCCGGGTGTTAAATTTCAACCAACAGAAGTTGATGAAAGTTTGTTGGGGAGTATATCTATTTATGCCACAACATGCCCAACAAAAAATATAGCTCCACCAATCCTGTTTGATATAAGGAATAAGTTATCTTGTTATGGGTTTGAAGAAAAGAGCATTGATTATATGTATAACGCAAATATGATGCATATTAGTCCCTATGAATGCACCATTGGTTTATTTGAAAATGCTGGATTATTCTTAAAACATGAAGCTCTTATGATAACATATGGACCTTACAGTAAGGATGGAATAATAACACCTCAAAGCAATATTGACTTTGACAATTCTCTTAAAGCAAGAGATGCACAATGGGGACTTAGAGACATCACTGATTTGGTAAAATTAGGTGCTGCAAATAATCTATCTCTTATAGATACAATTGAAATGCCCTCAAATAACAAAACATTGATATGGAAAAAGAATTAAATATGATAATCGGGGCAAACATTTGTTTAATGGAATTGAAAAATGTACCCATTCTTAGAACTTCTTTGTGTTATTTATAATACACGATGCTAAGCTCAAATAATGTATTTTCAGTTATTGCTTCTTGTAAATTCCGAATTTAACACTGTTTAATATTATATTACATGACTGAGAAATCAAATATTATTTGGTCCCTATTTTGTTTTACTTTCAGCCTATAACGGGGGGGGGGGGAATTTAAAATTGAAAATGATATTAGGTCTTTACCTATAACATTGCAGTACTAGCCAATTTTAAAAAAAATTGGCTATAAATTCTAATTTCAAAATAAATTTAAAATCATGCAATTCTTTTTTTTAAATTCTTATCTTTATCTTTGGTGGCAATTAGTTATAATTATTATGTCAGTGTCAAGTAAAATACAATAATATCCAATCTCTTGGAATGTAACTAGTCGGCTTATTATGTTACGTCTTGATAAAATGGTGCCTATTCTACCAAAACCTATGTACAATTTCAGTCAACTTCTCTTAAGTTGACTTACACTTGAGTTGCGATACACGCATTTATTTCCTATCCCTGCACTTATACGCCTTAATCGGATTAAATTGTAAAATACGCCACCACCATTAAAACGATATAACTGATATTAATATAAGATTATGAAAATGGAATATAAACAACGTCTATGATGTAAGTTGGCGGGAAAAATACGTTTTCAAAATTAGTCCTATGTTCATTTATTAGTGTTATGTTTTCATCACATTTGAATCTTTTTCGTCATTATGTTAACGTTAAAATTTAAATAATTATAGAATATTAATACCGTTGTGGTAGCAAGGCACAATCGACACACAACATCAATGTATACATAGTGAATAGCACAAACGAACACAAGACGTTATGGGTTTTTCCGTTTCTGTTCTGAAAATTTCTATCAGAATCCCGCGGTCGTCTGAAAACTTGGTCCACAATGACGAATTAAAGGTGGGAAAGGACACATAAACGAAGGAATTTTGTATCGTATTTTAACCTGCGACGAAAATCTGTTTGATAATCGCAAGCGCTTAGCATGGTTTCTTTATTGGATGTTTAGTGCCGGTGTGATTCATGACAGCTTCTTACCATATGCATTTAATATCGGAGGCAGTACAAAATGCCTTAGAAGAATTTGTTGCCTCATGCAGCTAATTTCTTAACGATTTCTCGTACCGATACATTAATTCCATGAGTAAAACGATAAACAAATACTTTGTTCAAGAAAAAGGCAATTTCATAAGAAAATTTATAACATTTTGTTATAGCTAGATTTAGTAGTATTTTTATATACTACTGTGTTTAGTACAGTCAGTTTAGGGATCTGAAGAATAAACAAACACACTTCTCTTTCATTCAAGACTATTGTATTTCTACGAATAAAAAGAGTAAGTTATAGTGGAGTTCTCACATTTGTGATTTGGCAAATAGACTTAGTTCTACAACTTAAACTGCTCAAAAGATAAGATCTCTAACTGATATCGATACAACAAGATTAGTTTACTATAGTTAGTTCCATAGTATTAGGTAAGGTATTCTACTGTGGGGATATGCTGCTGATATTGAGAAAATTTGTAGTTTAGAGTTAAGGGTTTTTTGGGGAATCTATAACTTGGGTGTCATCAGTCATAGTAAAAATTCGATTCCAATAACTCTCTTAGGAACTATCGTTATCTTGCTAGCTATGGTTGATCAAGATGTACTATAAGAAAGGGTACTGATAATGCGAAATTCTTTTAAATAAAATCAGCAGTAGCTCAGTCGGTAAGCCTCGGCCTTACGATCTTTACGTCGTGAGTGAACCATTAATGTTATAATGTGTAAATGTGTAATGTGAACCATTTCCTAGCACAAGCATTATTAGCTTAGTTGGATTGGTTAACAAGAATTCTAGTAATAATAAAATTCATTGCTAGTTTCTTTTTTTAAAAAAAAGTGTATACAAACATGAACCAAAATATATGATGGATATTTTTTCCACTAGTTTTTAGGTTGATTATTATTTTTGTAGGTTCATAATCATATATATAACATAAGAAAAAAATATTTATGTAAGTACAAAAAGGAAAAATATTCAAGTATAACAAAAAATAAAAAGTTACTTGCAGTAATAAATATTCAATCAATGTCAATGTTGCCCACAGTATTTTTTTAAAATTGCCGCAGTTTTTCCTTAGATAGCTTTCGTTTGTCAGACTCTAGCTGAACTGGAATTGGGTCTTGTTTTCACCCTTTTTGTAAAGTTATCTGATTTTATTGTTGTTGATAAGATTCATTTGTAGTTATTGTAGTGTAATTTTCTTTATATATCATTTGTTTACTTTACTCATATACATTAAATAATTATTATTTTTTTCATTTATTATATTTATCTATAGACATCAGCTCTGAAAAAAAAAGTAAACTAGGGATGTCGGAAATGCAATAAAGTATCGATATATATCGATATCGATATTTTTGAAAATATAAATATCGGTACCGATATTTTTATTTAAAAATATCGATATATCGGTACGATATGAAAAAAATGGGCTAATCTACTTCAGTCATTTAAGGTACATCACTAGATAAATAATAATTAATAGACATCATTTTTAATAAATCAAGAACAATGATAAAAAATATTAATTATTTATTAACTAAACCAATATTTATAGATACAGACATAAGAAAAACTCTTTGATTTATGTGATCAGCTTAAGACTTCTGTTATTGGGTACTACGAAATTTACAGCAGATGCCACTCTCTCTGAGGAAACCAAGGACGCAGGCGATATCAAATACTTTACAGCTATGTCGGAAAGAACTGGGGTAAAATGGCGACAATAAAACCAAAATTTTGTTGGATTCTCTTTTCTGGGTATTATAGGCTGATCTGGGTATTGCTTTAGTTCGCTAGGCATACCATCACTGGTTGATAGTGAACTGGAGCTTGATGAAGCTGCTACCAGAATTTTTTCATGTCCGGATCACAACGACGGCGAAGAATTTTCTGAGTTCGGTATTGTGGTAGTGGGTCCGAGTTCAGGCGAAAGTTGTTCTCTATGTTCTAAACGTATTTCTTTTGACAATGCGCTTATTGCAGTGGAAATATCCAGAGCGGAATTACAATGAATGCGCTTGTAGCAGTTCGCACCCCGCACTATAGCGTGCGGGCGTGACAACTGGCAATACTTTTGCGTAAGAATCCGCTCCGGCGCAACGTCTTAGGTTGTTAGATTAATTGTGTTATATTATCATCATCCCGACACGCTTAAAGCGAGGGACTAAAATTGTTACTTTAGCAAGATGTAAATGTTGCTGTAGTGGTTCTAGTTTGGCAATAACTAAGTTTAGCAAACCCTTCTGAACAGCAACACCAAATTCGGTGGAAGGTTTCATTTGTTCAAGTCCTTTCTGAAGTAAGTTTGCAATGGGAATCGCTATACTAGAAGTCACGTACTGATGACTAATTTCTTCAGTAGCTTGCTTAAATGGGGTATACAATATTATAAAATCTCGTATGACCAAACGTATAAACGAGTCGACCAAATAAAAACAAAATAAAATATCGCTTTTGATACAATTTCGATATTGGATATTTGATATCGATATATCGTTACAAAATATATCGCCCAAATATATCGAATTAAAAATATCGATCTATCGATATTTATTCGACAAGCCTAATGTATGCATTGTTTTATAGAAACAAATTAAGTAAAGAATGAAGAGATGAGTAGTGAAGAATGTAAAAAATTAATTTTAAAAATTATGTACTCCATTTTCTTTAATTTAATCTCTCGGTTATAAATGTAGCTTTAGAAAAATGAATTTCGACAAAGATTTTGCAATGGAATTATTTTTAGATGATAATGTATCTACACTTAATAAGTTAATTGTAGCGGTTACAAATGTTGTAAATGAGAATAATGAAAATGTTTGTTATTTGGAAGACATATTAAGGAAAGAGCAAAACCGTCAAACATGTGCGGTAAAGCCAAGGTCCTGTAAGTTAAAGGTGCCACAAGTTAAGGGTTTTTATGAAGACACTATATGTAACTATGCTGATAAAGATTATTTGGACATGTTCAAAATTAGAAAAAGCACTGTGCAGGTAAATTATTTTGTAAAAAAGACTAGGTTATGGATGTGTTGATTTATATAAATTTGATATTGGTTGGTTTCGAAACATTACCATTAACATTGTTATTAGTTTTAATATTCCGGACAAATAATAAAAGGTGTACTACTTTGGGGTAGACAGAAATGGGGGGGTTATAGACCTACTGATGTCTACAACCCCCTGATTTCTTGTAAAGTAAAATGCATTGTATACAAGTGATGTTGACATTAAGCTGGCAATATGTTGTTAGGTCTACACCTTTCTGATATTTATTTTTGATCCTCAAAAGTATATTTCCAGGCATTTCCTCTATTTTTAAGTCACAAATGTTTGTTTGTTTTAGGCATTGATAACTTTCTTAAAAGATTTTATAGAACCTGGCACAACATTTGTACCTTTGGAGAAGAAAGTACATGTATTTTTATGTCTGTTAACAAGTGATTCATCATTTAGCGAAGTTGGAACATTGTTTGCCTTACATAAGTCTTCTGTTTCTTATATATTCCATGAAATTGCTTCATTGCTGTGGAAGCAAAGATATGTTTTTATTAGTTGGCCTTCTCTTGAGGAACAACATGTAACTAGAATAAAGGTACATAGTCGACATAAGTTTCCAAATTGTGTGGGATTTATGGATACATGCAGATTAAAAGTTGGACCAAAAAGAAGTAAAAAAGAGCAACCAGAGACAGTTCTTTTGCAAGCAGTTTGTGATGAATCCCTTATGTTTATTGACATTCATATAGGTAACATTGGAGATACAAAGAAAAACAGAGTTTTTAAAGACAGTCAATTGGCTCATGAATTGAAGAATTTTATTGATTTTGAAAATCATATTCTTGGGGATGCTAATTATAAATTACGACGAAATTTAATTACACCATTTACTAGTGAAGAATTGTTAACAAGTGAGGAAATGAAATTTAATGAAGTCCACTGGAAAGCAAAGTCGTATATTGGGCGTGCATTTGAATTGTTAAGGGAAAGATTTAAGAAATTGAATCATATAGATATAAGTAAAACAGAAGCCATTGACACTGTTATATGTGCAGCATGTGTTCTACATAACTTTATTATTATTCATGAAGGTTGTCCTGAAATTAAAGATGAAAATATAGCATGTGATGATGGTGTAACAATTGATAGAAATATTGTGAAAACTGCAGTTGAGAAAAGACAGTTTTTGTGTAATTATATCAATTTTATTGACAACACTTGATCTTTACATCAATAAATTATGATGAAATTGTTCTTTACTAAATCATTTTACTGTAAAGCAGAGAAACTATGCAGTTTCTATCTTTTGTAAACAACTGAGTTTTTCTAATATTTTACCATATTTGTAGTCAAAATTGTTAGATTGATTGAAATAGGGATTGAATATTTTTATATTTGATTGAAAGGGTATTGAAATAGGCCAAATAAGGAAATGGGTCACCACTGTGGTTATCACTGTCAACATTTGCAACAGCAGATTTGTGGCATACCTTTAGGAAAAAAGGGTAAAAGGGAGATAAGATAAAGGACTGGGAGTGGTGAGTGAAGGGCAGAGAGAATTTTCATTACTGAATGAATGAAGAATAGAAGCAAATATAAGGGTAAAAACTACACGGAAAGTCATTTTTTGCTGGTGTCTACTGACACTAGCAAAAAAAGATTTGTCTGTAGCATGTCTCTTTAAAAAATTATTACTTATATTTTTAATTATTGATTTTGAAAAATGTATTAAATCATTAAGTATATATATGATGTAAAGGTGGATGTTATGCCAGAAGGCATTCTCTACCATACGCTACATGTACAAAAGGTACATTAAATACCTTGAAGCTTATTAAAAAAGCAGATTTACCAAATAGAACTTTAAAAAATATAAAAAAAGTAAATGTGATGCTATATAAATATTGTCATGAGTCTTTATTATTCAATCAAAAACTCTTTCAATCTAACATTACGCTATTTGTGTAAAGGAATCTAACATTTATTTGTGTAAACATAACTATTTGTGTAAAGGACATTAAAATAAAATTGTTTCATATTTAAATTGGTTTATTTAATATAAAGTATATAAATAATACGTAATCTTGAAGTATTCATCAGATTAAAAACTGAATGTCGCGAGTAACAGTTTTATAATACATTTATATTACTTATCATAAATACATAAACAATGTTTAAAATATAAGATCTAAAAGGTTTTTCATCATCAACTTTAAAATTTAGACTATGATAAAGTTTCTTCTACATTATTGCAGAAATACATAATGCAGAAGATTTCTGCTTAACTTAACTTTGATAGTTTTACGGTGGGAACACTTCTAATTTTTAATCTCTGGTGGTTATTTCAGTGTAGATATATGAATTCCCAATTGGGTCACTCAACTTTATAATTTTGAAGATAAATACAATAATAGACATCGAAGTACTCATAGTATATCGACGAAATATTTAAGAAAGAATCTACAAAGCAAAATACCTGGGATATATACCAAAAGATAAGACTTAAAAAAATGAAAATTGTATGCAACAGGGCACTAACCATCTATTATAACTCTTTTGATGTATCCCAAAATACATTAGGCACTAAATTGGCAACCTACAAGGCACTATGCACTTAGCACAGCAATTTACTCTATAATTATAATTCCAAATATTAAACAAATCTAAAAAAAACATTAAAACTATTCTCCAAACAATGTAGGCAATAACTGAGCTAGGCCTGCTTTGCAATAATATATTTTTTTTAAAAGAAATAACATTGATACATACAGTATTTTCCTAATTTTTGTCCAGTGGGACTATGTCGACCACAATGTCCTCATAGCTTCTGAGCGCATTATATACATATTTATATTTACAAAAAGCTGCTCCACGATATTATTAATCCTAATTATTCTATTATGGAATGTTAAAAAATAAATGAATATCAATAATAAAACGAAAACCTTAAAAAAATATGGTACATTTGTCGTAAGGTGTTGTAGGGTCCTTGTTTGTTTTTAGACACACATTTTAAAATTGTAGACATTGCATTCTTTATTATCCGTTTTTGAAATAGATATTAACCTACTATGGTATATACAAAGTATTGTTAAATATACCATTTTTCTTGGTACATTCTTCTATCGAATTACCATATGATAATGCAGTAATATTTTCAGGATGGTGGGACTTTCCTGTTATTCTTATGATCGCTTAATCTACATGATTTGGAGTAGGGTTTGAGATAACATTTTTTTGTTGCATTAATCATGGCACGTAACTTGACATTACAATTTTTTTATTCTCAATGATTAATCTACACAAATATTATAAAATTATTATTATATTAAGTATTTTTATTGCTCAATTAACCACCAAGTGTTGGGGTTCTATTTCACAAAACCTCAGGTTTTCGCGTGTCATAATTTTATGAAATGTGATCTCAAACTGAAATACTCTGAAGGATGCGATTCCTATATAATAACTTATGATATTAAAACTGCTGAATGCAATCTATTATTTTCATTACAAAAAATATACCTATGAAGGTAAACTGTACAGTAAAATAAAAACGTAATATTTACATGATGTGTATGTGAATGTTACTGTTACCGATAGACTCAATCAGAACACATTGTCCCAAACCGAATTACTCGGAAGACTTGGCACACACAATGCACAAAAATGTCACTATCACTTCGCAATTGAACCGTATATTGTCTGCTTGGGTATGTTTCAAATATATGTCTTTTTAACTTTCTGTAATGTGCCACACTTGAGATCCTTGTCTAGGGATTCAGTTGAATTTCGTAGATCCAGTGCACGGTCTTTACCTAATTCTAAGTGTAAGTTATCTTGTTTAACAAGCGGACCAACATTAGCCACCATGTTAACATTTTTTGACCGTGGCGGCATGTATCCCGAGTTCACATTCAGAGGTGTCTCCAATGGACTCAATCTGAAAAAGAAATTAACGTTAAGTTTTAAGCCCGCAATACATGTTGGACTAGTTTAGGCCAAGGCGAGTACTACTATCTATACGTTCGGCAAGATTGCGGCCGACCGCGTAATGGCGGGGGGATAAACGTGTGAAACACGGCCTTATTACACAGATCTTGTATCAACACTAGGGGTATTCTGTCTCTTTTTTGTCTTTTAATATAACCAATTATAATAAAGCGATAAACCAATCGAACAAGCCGCTTACAGTCGCTTGTCACTCAACCCGGTCGGCGTGCACCCGTCTATAGTAATGACGTACAGCAGCGTCTACACGAAAGAAAAGTTATAACACGATCGTAGTAATCTCTCACCACTGAAATTGGGTTTTGTAGCAAGAACTGTGTATAAGACCGAGGTGTGAACACTATTGGCCAAGCGCAGGCAAGCGCCTTTGATTTGTGTAGAAAAACTGACACCGCTTCGAAGTGAAACGAGTGATTGTGAGTGACTGCTAGTTGTGACAAGTTACGTTAAATGAGTTCTATACACGTTGGCGCTTATCTCCGCTCAGCCAACTAGGTAATCGACATCAAGCCACGGCAAATATGCTGTGTATATGTTGGTGTTGGCAACGCTCGACCAACATGTATTGCCGGCTTTACGTTGGAATATCTTGCACAGTGTTTTTTTCTGTTGTTAAATGTAGTGAAAATTCCTAATAGATTTGAAATAATCATCGTTTTATGCATATTGTTATTTTATATGACATCCTAAACTAAACTAACAAACGTTCCTTTTTGAGTTAAAATTTACTTTTAATTGACGGTTACGAAACTCTTCTTTTTTTATATATATATTCACGTCTATCCCCTGCAGGGGTTGGCAGAGACCACAGAGCTCCATCCGCTGCCATTCATCGCAGCGAAACGGCTCATCATTGGTCGCTTTTCGCCCTCGTGAGAATCAGGACGTGATGGGTGGCGAACCACGTCGCCGTCATTTTCGACAATTTAGGTATATTAAATTCGTCTTAGTGAATCCCACGAGCCGCAAGGGAGGATGGAGGTCAGCCGCAGCAGAGCCCCGCATGCTGAGGTAAGGCACCATAGTCCCCGGGGAGCCCGACCCCGAGACGATCGGCACGTTTACGACTAGGCTCGCCCCTAGCCACGCATCCATTGGCACGGCAGACCGTGGTTTGGCGGTGAGGAAGGGAAAGGATAGAGAAGAAAGGAAGGGGCAGGAAAGGAAATGCGGATTGGGGGGGGGGGGGGTTACCAGACTCGGAATAAACATTTATAAATCCATATAAATATTTATTCTGATGCGGGAATCGAACTTGCGACCATTGACTCCGCGGGCGAAGGGTCCCGCCACTGAGCCAATCGGTCGAAACTCTTCTGCTTACCAAATAAATCATTAATTTGTTATAACTCTTTCATTTCATAATATTATATTATATTGATTGAAATTTTGTTCACATCTTATATATAAATAAAAATGAATCGCCGAAATGTACGCGCATAACTTCAAAAAACATACACCAAATTACATATTTTTTTTGTTGTTTGTTATTTTTTATCTGGGCAAGATTTATATAAAAGAATTTTCAAAAAATTGTACGAATAGACGTAAAAAAACAATTTTTCTCTTTCCGTTATTTTAAATTGCAATATAACTAATAGATGGCGCCATTACTATGATTAAGAAAATAAATGTCAGTATTGATAGGTTGACATTCATTCTATTTCAATTATCCTTCCTTTTGTATAATAAAACTTTGTTTCTGTGCTTCATGTTGTTATTTACTTTGAGGTTTGTCTCATTTTATTCATAAGGTACACCATCCGTGCGAAGCCGGGTCGAAGCTATTAATAGATAAAATTAAGATAATAGATTTATTAAATAGACAATAGGGTACCTGTTTAAATGATTGTGTTGTTCATTGAACGGTGAGGTATCGGTAAAAAATGGGTGGCGAAATCGCCTCGAAAATAGGTACCCGATGACGAAGCCCACCATGAGAGTGACAAGACACGACGCTACCACAGCCGTCAGTAAAGCTTGTGCACTATAAATATTACCGTCCGCCGCCTCCACCGTCAATAAATCTGAAAAATATGTGTTAAACAGTTAGATTTGTTGCGCGTGTATTGATTAAACTAATATATAAATCTCGTATCATAGTGTTTGTTATCGAACGGCTATGAACCGATTTTTATGATTTTTTGTAAATAATTTATATGATAAAATAGCGTTTGCCGGGTCAGATAGTGATACCTAAAAGTAGTATTTTGAAAGAATTAATTGATAACAACTACAATTAATTAAAATTTCAAAGGCTTTCGTCAATCGTGCTTGTGGGAATACTTATGATGTTTGGATATATAATCCGTAACGAAAGTATATTGGAACGATTAATGATACAAGGGAAAGTAGAAGGTCAACGTTCTTGCGGCCGATGACACACAAGATGATCAGACTTCATAAAATCATCTGTTTGTGTTCCCTTATTAACTGTACATGCAGTGTTACGGATAAGATAAAATAAAAAAATGGTTAAATCTGGCCTAAAGCCGCTAACCTACGTACACGATGAGGAGAATTTAAACAAATATGAAAACATTGATATTGATGACAAACCTGTCTCATGTTTGTTATTGCTTGCCGTTTTCTCTTCTGATAAAACATTAGTCTCAACAACTTCAATCAATATTTCGTTTTGAATGTCATCGGGTTGCTGTCGTTGATTTGGTTCGATTTGTGTCGGTTTCTTTGTAGCCGGATTCCTATTAGAGTTTCTGTCACCCGGCAACAATGCCGGCAACTTGTTGCAAATATCAGTCTTTCCATATTCTACATTCTGTAGAAATCTTTCTGGGTTTGGGAACTGTCTATTTCCAACCCAAGAACATTGTTGCTGTTTGGAATCCCACGCGCAGTGCGGATCTTGTAGTGCAACGCATTCTCTGAAAATAATTTTATCAATTAAAAAAAACGAAATATCGATGTTTACACCGGCTTTAATGAAAGAGAATAATAATAAGCGGCACGATTGCAAGAGAATCGGCAACTGAATGCTCTCATTACGGTTGTAATGACAACACCTCTCTAGAGAAGTGATCAGCCTGCGAATCTACGTTATAATCTCGTCTTTATTATAGTAGCGGACGATTTCTCACTACACATTAAATATTCTTGTTTAATATGATTGTCAGTGGTAAGACATCGTGGGACTTCCTTATTGTAAATAGGTGATGCTGTTTATTAGAGAAACAAACATATCGCCTAAACCGAAGAATCCGATTATGGCTTTTCATGCCCTATTTCGTCTTCCCCGTAAACAAGGCTATCCGAAGGAACACTTTTAGTTCATCTTCTTACAGTTTATGTCTTTGTGTTTGCGTACGTTCCTTAGTGTAAGGTGATACAAAAAGATAAACTGAAAAAAAAAGGATGCCCTTATGGAGTTTAAAAATCTGAAATAAAACCCTTTGACGTTGTTTCCCCATTTTATTAAGATCCACTTCGCTTATGTGTACTACTAAACTTGGTCTGGTATTCAAATATCCCATATGGTTTGATTTTGACTTCGCTTAGTTATAAAGAATTTTAAGGATAATGTGAGATTTTTTTTGGATTTCTCTACCGTGATTGGTATGTTGTGCTAGTTTAATGTATTTTATATCTTTAACATTTGTACGACGATAAGACACTCCATTGCCTTTATCTACAATTATGAGATACCGAGTCTGATATCAGTATAATTTAAGCAAATAAATGGACAGTACGGAACAATTCATGAAAATTGAAAGGCTTACCTGCACGATAATACGTTGGCACAATGTGATAATGTCACAGCTTTGATAATGTCACCGGACGCTACAATTAGTTTCTCTGTCGTGAGAACGACATGCATTTGTTTTATTGGCACGCCAGGCGGGAGGACTTGAACCTCCGATATTACTGCTGTTCTTACTGGATTCTTACTATATTCATCTGCACTTGCATCGAATGAACCATCATTTGCAGCTACGTTAACTGCTTTAATAACTCTACCGTCATCGGTTCCAATATACATGACGTCGAATTTATTGCCATTCATGGATTGTACTTGAGGGTGGACAGCGATAGCTGAGAATCTATATTGTAAACTTACTTTTATGAGTATTGGACGAGATAAAAAAGATGGAACAGCTTTGTCCATTAGCGGATGAGTTTTTATAAAATTAACAGCGGAGTCTGAGAGCGTTCGGCTATCATCTACGCAAGAACCTGGTTGTGGTCGTGGTACTTTTTCTTTTTCTAATGGTAGCCAATTAGAGTTCATACTTTCTTGACCTTTGAAAGTTCCCTCAAAAGCTTCTAAGATGTCCCTCATTGCGAAAGCACAAACGGCAGAACCTCCTATGGCATTTTGTGGTGTTGTAAACACCGCATATATTATATCATTTCTACTGCTTCCACTCCCATAAACACCATTGATAAGTTCGGTTGTCGCCTCTGAAATAAATTTAAAAAGGTTTGAAGTTTTATTAAAACAATAAATAAATATTAAAATTGGCTATAAATTATGACCAAAACTATGAAAAGACTTACGAATTTCGTCGAAGTAGAAAGGATATTCTCCAGGCACGGAACAGTTAAGACGAGTCTTTAAGAAGGATGTCCACCTGTCACTAAATGTATGAGGTCCACCTTTATCATTAAGGCAAACTCTTGCTACTCTTGAATACACCGCCTACAACAATTAAAAAAGATATTCGTTAAATATGGTATGTGCAGTTGAATTCTCGAATAGTATATTAATGTATAAATACTGATATTCTATAGTGCAACAGCGAAAATCTATTTTGCTGGAACAGTGAATGCGGGAATGATATTAGTACACTGACCTTTCCGCAGTTCATATATTCCACGGCGGTTTCACGATAAAAGAAATATACGTGGCTCGTGGAGGCGACTGCGCCGACGAATGAAGGATCATTTAGTAATCGAAGATCGGAGCGTTCCGTTCTCACCGGTTCTCTATATATAAGGGGATCGGTTCCAGAAAAGTCTGCCGCCGTTGCAGTGTATAAATGACCACCTGTAAATAGATGTATACTTTAATTTTAAATATATTGTATATAATAAATGAAAAAACTGCAATCGAACGAACACAAACATATATATTTTTGATAGTCAATGTTACATATAAGATTAAGAATCAGTATTTTTTTAAAAAAAAGGCATATTATAAATAGCACTATTTCATTGCAAATAGATATAAAAGTTTCTTAAACATAAACTGGTCACCAACACAAGACTTTTAGTTTATACGTTGGCCTACAGGTATTTATTCTGAGTCTGTTGTGTTTGTCCTTGCGATTTGTGTATTTCATAAAACTATAAGATACAGATAATCCTCGTGTGGAGCTAAATGTGTAGTGTTTTTAATGTATCACTGATAGTCAAAATTTATAGATACAAATGTATTTAAATAAGAAATCAAGATTTACGAGCTTCATGGACCCTCTCTTTGCTTGCATTGTAACGAACCAAATTAAACACTAGACATAATATGGCTTGGAGTAACGATAGCTTATAGAGATTATTGAAATAGCAAATTAATTTGTAATTTTATTTTTTTTATTTAAATTTTATTTATACAAAACACTGGATAATATATTCATATTTTTTAAACATAATGTAATAAGAAAAATGTTGATGTAACAGTCATAGCGGCATTCAGAAATAGATATAACATTAAAGTAGAATTTTACGAGTCAGTCTTCAGTAGTGGCATATTTTCGTTAACGAGATAGCCAAGTAGAATGTAATGACGGGATGCATTAACAGTAACGGTTTGGTCAATTGTGCACGGTGTGGTTTGTTTTGTGGTTACTTTATCTTGTAGCGGAATTTGGTTATTAGGTATTAACATGATTGTGTTTCATATCATGATAATGAATTTTTATAATATCATGTTAATTATAAGTACGAAGCTAATTTATATGAAACTAGCTTACCCATCGCGCGTTACTGCGATCTCAGAAGAACGGACGTTCAAGGAAACTTGTCATGATAAAATTCAATATATATTGTCATTTTTATATTCGCCACCTATCGTAGGATCGATATATTATTATTTTAGAAACCTATGCGGTAATGTACTTATTAACAACTTTCCAAAGTTTTACGCCGATTGGATGGATGGATGGATGGATGGTGAAACAAGGTATAAAGGACAAACAGACCGACAGACATACATTCGTTTTTATATATGTATATATAAATAAGAAGCTATAGAAGTTAACGTAAATGTCAAGTGAATAATATTCGTGAACATAGCGCCATATATTGTATATAATAATCTTATAAAACGATGTATACATACATAATATTTAATGAGAAAAAACGTAATGGGATGCAGGGGTAAAGTTCTATAAACTGACGACTGAAGACGATGGTGTACCCATGAATGTATGTATATTAATACGAGATGAACAAGTGTAGTTTAAATGCAAGAAGTACTTTTTTCGTAATATATAGAACTTACTTGTGAATATGGCGGTTGAGTTATGTTGAGGATCATATGGACATCGACCGGAACCATCGAATTCCTCAATGCGGTGATTGATCGGGTGTCTAGTCGTGTCGTATCGGCGACACAACGGTTTGAAGGCGTTTGTGCCACACACGAGGAGGCGTCCGTGAGTCCGCGCGGCCACTCGTGGGTAATTCTGACACTCGTCCGCAGATTTGCCTTTTAACTGACACAACTCTCTGTGTGCGTCCGTCGACTGCCACTCTAGACGCTGTGAATGTATTAAACGGTACCAAAAAATACATAAATTACTATATTAAACTGACCACTAAAAATTTTACAACGTAGTTTAGATTATATTGTACATGGAAATATTGTAAAAAAAAATTAATTATTCTCATACAAACAATATAATGTTATTATAGATTATCAAGCTTGTGATTGTTGATGCACATAATATGTGCCAAGTGGAATAAATAAATGTGTCTTGTTCGGGTTGTCATTGAAATAACTGGTTTTGTATACCGAGAATTGCATGCATTGACTTTCACCAACTGATTATGTAGTAGAGTTGCTCAGTAACTGGAAATCGATAATTAATTTTGATTTGCAATTAAAAACAAATCAGGCTTGCTCAATTATTATTATTTCAAATTCAACGATAAACAGTTTTGATATAATTGAAATATACTAATTATTTCTAAAATATTTCGTTGTTTTTTGCTATATGTATTTCTAATAGAGTTGACCACGTAATCTAAACATTTTAATTATTACTGATTTTTGCACTTAATTGCCACCTGGTTGCCTAATTTTCGGCTTTAACGGCATCCATTTCTGTCCGAGAGCTCATTGTGTACTCGAAACTTATATGAGATTTATTGGTGTAAGAAAAAGTAGTTTCTACAGTGTAATATGGGTCTTTCAGGTCTTCTTTAAATAATTGCTTATAATTAAAACAAATTAACTATTTTTTAAATATTCATATATTATTATGAATACATATTATGTTAGACGGGTTACCAAACCAAAAATATTTCACAAAGCATAAATAGCTGATTTTCATATTAATAGAAAATAATTTTTATACATAATTTTCATGAAGATGATGTGAAGAATAATGGGTTATGCAAAAGATATAATGAAAAGAAACTTCCGCGTTCGTATATGTATGTTTAGTTCGTATATTCAGAGCACCGTTAGCGAGTCGAGTTTATACCCCGGTACATCTAGAACTACCATTTTTTTATAATTTAAAGTAGGTGTACTGCTGCTTATCGTGAGGAAATCTGAATGCTGTTTAATATTTTTGAAGGTGTGAACTATTCTAGATTGTGGACCTGTGGCTGTTCGTTTTTTCAAATTTCTTTGGGATGTATTCCAAAGAAATTTGAAAAAGCAATCAGTCTTGAATTTGCATTTTGCCAATTGCAATTTGAATTGTATATAGCTTTATTCTTACTTTAATGTCTTCATTTCTCTGTGTGGTTGTAAACATTTTTATGTATAACGAAAGCACGGATATTGCACTCGAATATACAGTCATAGGATAAAAACATCCAAATATAAAAAAAAGAAAACTTGTGGATGAAAGCAAACATTAAAGTTTGTTATCTTTGTAATTTTGTAAGTGATATGAAATTTAATACAGAAATCCTGAACATTTGATGCATAGTTTTCAAAATTGTACTTGATCGGGTAAAAAATAAATCTGCATGTTTTTAAATATCGGCAGTTAAGGGATGGTTCTAAGTATAGGTTACTACAAAATGTTTTTTTTGGGAGCGAGAAAAACTTTACCAATATCTGATAGAAAATGGCGTAGTGCCAAAGCAATTCGTTCCCGGCGCTGGTGTATTGGATATTTTATTTATGTGCATTTTGTAATGTCATTATTTTCGTCAGATTTTGGAATTGAAACTGCACTTGAAAAGCTACTTGATAGTTTTATGATACCGTTTTTTGATGAAGTGGCGTCCAGGACAAAAGAAATCCTGATTTGGGGCTATGAGTAATTTATTTTAAGTATTTCGAAAAAGTTTTATTTTTAGTTTCTTTCTTTAATTGTATTTCAATATAATTTTTAAATAATATGAACGAGCACAAATAACTAAGTCAAGACACCTTTTTTTTTTTTTTTTTTTTTTTATATATTCACGCCTATCCCCCGCAGGGGTTGGCAGAGACCACAGAGCTCCATCCGCTGCCATTCATCGCAGCGAAACGGCTCGTCATTGGTCGCTTTTCGCCCTCGTGAGAATCAGGACGTGACGGGTGGCGAACCACGTCGCCGTCATTTTCGACAAATTAGGTATATTAAATTCGTCTTTAGTGAATCCCACGAGCCGCAAGGGAGGATGGAGGTCAGCCCCAGCAGAGCCCTGCATGCTGAGGTAAGGCACCATAGTCCCCGGGGGAGCCCGACCCCGGGACGATCGGCACGTTTACGACTAGGCTCGCCCCTAGCCACGCATCCATTGGCACGGAAGACCGTGGATTGGCGGAGAGGAAGGGAAAGGATAGAGAAGAAAGGAAGGGGCAGGAAAGGAAATGCGGATTGAGGGGGTTACCAGACTCGGAATAAACATTTAAAAATCCATATAAATATTTATTCCGATGCGGGAATCGAACCCGCGACCATTGACTCCGCGGGCGGAGAGCCCCGCCACTGAGCCAATCGGTCGGTTTGAAATGTTACATAAAAAAACCTTTTTTATGTAACATTTCAAAATGAAATACAGTTTTGTTTAAATAATATTTAACACTTATTTGCTACTGCATACACAGATCTAACTATTTCTGTATGATAATTATCTTACGATGTTATGATGTGATGTATGTGTGTGTGCTTGGAGAATATCATGTGTTTATCTTTGAAAAAAACTATACTAAAAGTGAGAGAGGGAAGACAGGGACACAAGGAGAGTTCTACTCTGGTCTCTCGGTCTTCCATCGTTCCTCTTCGAAAAGTGGACAAATATTAAGTATACATTTACTATTCATTCCCGTAAGGTTTATTTTAATATTAAATTAAGGCTTATTAATAATTAACAATAAATCTATTTTATGTGAAGTCACTTCAAGATTGGTGTGCCTCATTCTAGCCGACAACTTTGATAAGCTCTTATGATTAATAAATACATTAAGTTATAAGTTTTGACATTGAGAACGAAACTAACATAACGATATAGTCGTAAATTTTAAAGTATGCAAAATTTCTAAATGTAACTAAAAGTCCTTTTTATTATACTGAATAAAATGAAAGACTAATAGGGATAAATAAGTAATATTTTTGCATCACCACATTTGCTAGAGGGATGTCAAGTTGCGTCGTTGGAAAAAGTAGGCGAACCGTATCGCGTGAACGTTCCTCGAAAGTGTGTAATGTTATTTTAACAATTCCATATAACCGTGGTATATTGCATGACGAACGGAGAAAGTTATAACTGAGCTCATTTAAACGACATACATTTAGAGATAGCACACTTGTTTTTATTGTTAATTATTTAGAACGAAGCTATCAATATCTTAGATAAGATAAAGTTTTCCATATCGAAACTATATGCTCCTGTGTGTTATTTTTAATTTTTAAGGTATATTACAGTGTGTCGTACCAATGCTTCACTTAGTAATTAAATACGTGAATGGTACCACGAATACTTTAAGAAAAATATTAAGATGACATACATTACGATGGTACAACATAATGTAAAAGAAACACATTCGATAAGGTATGTTCTAGTACCTAATATCCTCAATCTCTACATCAGGGATGCTCAAAGTGGTCGACCACTTGGGGGGTTTTATTTAAAGAAAATAAATTAATAAACCCAACACGAAACACCAGGCATGCCCATCTCATTGATTAAGAAGAAATATTTCTTTAGTTACTTTACTAATCATTGAATAAATATTTAAGTATTTACGTTTGATATTTTACATTGAATTATTGTGTAACAATGTAAAATTACTTTAATAAATGTTTAAAATCATAAAATAAATGTATAAACACAGTACCTTTTAGATAGTTTTATTTTAATTAACTGACAATTATTTTTATGGGAGTCGATGGAGATTTCGAAAAATTATACAGGGGTCGATGATCAAAAAAGCTGTACATTTTTAGAGAATTTCGATGTTAAAATAAAAAAATTAACGTTGTCATCTGAAAAATGTTTCAGATTACTTTTCCTGATATTTAAATAAATTAAAGATCATATGAAATAGTATAGAAACGAAATCTTTTTACTTTATTTAGAATGTTTTATTTAGAACAGGTAGAGTTGCTACTGTTTTGTACATATCTTTATCATTGTGTTCTATATAAAAAGTAAATACGAGATAAGGTTAATTTGCTTTTTGATAAAAAGATCCGTCTGCGTCTGCGTGTGAAATCGACAGCAACCGGTTTTTATTAATACATCTCCATTAGTTTTATAAGAAAACCAGTGACTATTGTTACGTTGCAAATGTGGAAGTACCGATAAAAGTTAGTCCTTGTTAATGTGTGTTAATTATGTCCAAGGTAATTTAAGTTGCACATAAAACGGTTTACCCATATTCCGATTACTAGTTTCGTGGGTAACATTATAAAACACACGAATGACAAAGACATGCAAATATTTATTCCGACACAGAGATTAAACCCACGACCCTTGTCTCAGAATCGAACTTCTTCGCTACTGTGTAATTTAGTTAATACTGTATATTAATTGACATCGTCTGGGTCATGATTACGGTGATAATTGCAAAGTAATAAGTCAACTGCACAGCATATATTTATAATTAAAGTAAATATTTCATATATAAAAAAATCTATATTTTCGAATAAGATATTTAAATTAAGTTTAATTTAAGAATCGATTGTAAAGCAATAATAAAAAAAATAATGGCTCAGTAAATAATTGCATTTTTTATACAAGTATAACAAAAGAAATAATGATTAGTGGAGTCAGGCGGAAATCCATTACTATGTGGACAGTGAGAACTTTTACTTAGCTAAGATCCGCGACTAACAAACAAAGACAAAAATAATAATGTGTTTTCTATTGGGAGAAGTGGATTTCATACCGAAATCTTACCGAAAAAACAGCCGTTAGCAACTCTCCACCTCCCAACCACTATCAACAATATCAAACACACACTACCTTTCGTTTGCTTGTCGCGGATCTTAGCGAAGTAAATGTCCTAACTGTTTACATAAAATAAATAATTTCGATAAAACTTCGTTTATTAATTATTTTTATGTCCAGTTACTGGTTATTTATTAGTCTTCCCACGATCTCCCGCTGCAGCACTTAAAGTATGTTGCCAACATAAAGGGCACGCCCGTCCGACTTTTCCCTATTAGGTATATTTTAATTATAACAAGCAATATAATTGAACTAACCTGTTCAACGTTTTCTGACAAGTCGTAGAGACTTAAGTTGTATACTGCATTTCTGTAACGAATGAAATAATATACTTAGTAAATTATTTATCCACAATACATATGACACTTTTGTCTTTGGTCGAGAATCTTAGCATGCCAATGTATTAAATATAAATTTTCATATTACTACTAAGGGAACAATAGAACGTTTCAATTATTTCAATAATTGGAATTCAAATATAGGTAATAACAAATATTGAAATGTCGTATGGGAAAAACAAAATCATTTAGAGTCACTTATTTTACTATAAGTTTCATTAAAATATATTTAAGTAGTCAATTACATGAAGCTGGCAACATATAAGGTAAAATGTTGGTGGTTGTTCAAAGGTTTTATTTACTAAATAACTAGATATTGAATGTAAAGATTTCATGTCTGTTACCGATAAATTAGTTACTAAGGTGCCTCTTTGAGGATTCTTTTTGTTGTTAAAAAACCGTAACACTTATATCCGATTATTAAACATGTTTATAAAAAAATGTATTGCTTTTAAAGTAAATCTTTCGAATAAGAATTATTTCTGGTATTGGTGATCAGTTGTTTCGTTTAAATGTCATACTAAAATCACAGAGTCGATTTTCATGCGGGTTTCATAACTCGTAAAGCTGTAAAGGTCCATGAATGAGAAACTTTTTATTGATAATTTTTAGTCCCGGATATTGCAAAGATACATATGTATCTGTCTCAAAACGGAAACGAAAGTGATAATAGCAATAGCAAGTTAATGGCGATGTGCATTATTTAATCTAACAGTAATTTACCTGCCACCCACTATAATAGAGAAGTCATCTTTGTCCAGTATACGAAAGTGATCTGGCGCTGTAGAGTTTCCGACGAATTGTTCTGCAGTTTCTTCACCTGAAACAAAACAAGATCAAATTTATATGCATGTGATAAATATATTATATCTAAACCATTGACATCTGCAAAGAAGAGTGTAATGAAATACGCAAATCTGATTTCTGTTTCCGTGAAAACAAAAGTAAATACCAATTTAGGATAGATTTAATAGCTTTAAAACCAAATAATACAGGATTTATTATTTTCTTGTCACTTTTATTTTGAGAAGTGAAATCAATGAACGAACGGGCCATTCTCGCAGAGCAGTTGCTTCATAACTGTTTTTCGATCTGTGAACACTAAGAACGTAAGAAAGCCTGACATTTTTCGTTCCTGTATCTTTGAAACGTCTTTGGTGTTGCATGTGTCCGTGGCGTTGATTTTTTTTACATTCAATATATGTTCGGATGCTATGTACTGGTCCATTCGATTTCTGGAAGAATGGACATTAACTTACGAGTTTTGTCCAAATTTTTTTTGATGTATAAGAATAAGAATGGCCAGGTCAAGAACACCCTTAACCGGTGGGCTTGCATGAGGAGAGTAATAAGTGTGGAGGAAGAAACGAAAGTATGCCGAGATCGTAGCAGATGGAGGGCTATGGTCTCTGTCTACCCCTACGGGAGACAAGCGAGACGATATGTATGTATGTTTTGTCCAAGGCAATATGACGAGCCATCCAGACTCGGAATAAATATGTTACCAATTACAACAGAAATAAATACTTCAAGGAACATATTAAAGTTGACACGAATGCAAATTACACTTTGTATTTAATTGGCTAATGGCTATCATTAGAAAGTCTGGTTTTAATTTCATCATCCAATATGTTTAGAAAATATTCATAGTAGTAGTATTTTTTCACAGCTTAGATATGTACCACGGCTACGGCGCCTTCCTATTTCTGGAAGAATAGACCGTCACGCTTTTTCCAATGCGGATTGCTGAGGCTAAAACAACCACACTCAGTGCAGGCCATACATACATTAATACTGATGCTTCAAAGTCAATAGTCGCAAATTTTATACCCAAATTTGCGACTATTGACTTTGAAGCGGTAATTTCGCCAATTAGATACGTTCCACGTTTACGCAATTTACGTCATAGGCTTAATTATCGGTAACTATGCGCTTGTTAGATTGCGTTTTTCTTTCGTAAAAACAGAGATCAAAGATAAAAAATGCAGACTTGCCCCAAGGTTTCAATGAAAATTAATTGCATATTTAAATAATGTGTGTCCTCCCTATGTAATATAAGGCTTTTCGATAATCCAATAGAAGTTACTCCATTAATTTCATTCTGCACTATGATTAATGTGTATTAAAGTACAGGGTATTGAATCGACCAAAATTCGACGGAGTATCATTTGTCTTTGCCATTTAGATACTCAAATAGTTCCAGATGTCTGTGTTCGAATTTTCCTATTCAATCATATATAAGCTCATTTATGTAGAATTCATTATTTTCTACTTTCTAATTCACGATAAATGGAAAATGTTTTATTGATTTTATAAACAATTAGCTAACACGTGCTTAATTAACTACAGTACAGTACAGTAATTAAAACAATATTATAAATATAAACACTTAAACTCTACAGTGATTAAAACAACATTATAATTATAATATTATTTTAATTACTGTAGAGTTTCTGTGTGATTTTTTTTTGGCAAAGCGTTCATTTCGAGGATTAAAAGCAAAATAAAGTCTTCTCAAACAAAAGAGAAGTCTCTTATTGAACGTCTAGCAATTATGATCAACCTGCCAAATGTAACCTTTACGTGTTCGTATTATTTTAGAGGAATAAGATACCGAAGTAATATTAAACATCATCAGTGTTTTTTTGAAGTAAATATGAAAAACAATGAGGTTTCTCTAATTTTTTATGTATGATATATGGAGATTCATTATTAAAAGTAAATTTAAATAAAGCCATATTTATATGCCAGCTTCAAACGATGTTTTGTTAATTACTTGTAGCGAAAACGTGACTAACACATAGCTAGTTGCGGCGCCGTGTTTCGAATTAAACCTTACGTGCTTTAAAAATATTTTTAAGCATGCAGAATTCCCATTACGTTTATCTTAATGACAGAGTTTACTCAAAATGGTTAAAAATGAACAACTTCGACAGTTTGGGCATTAGGATTCGAAATAGGTCGCGTGGCAGAGACGAGCACTCAGCTTTCTTTTATAGAATGTCACTGTTGACTTTAAGGCCTTAATAACTTCGTCGGTAGGACTTGCATGCAAGAAGTCCGCAAGTTGTGGACTCGGTACAATAAAGACTATCGACACGACTGGTACTCTGATCTTCAACTTAGATGAAATGATAGAAGACGTATGACGATAGCAGGGGAATGGTAGTAATGGGATATTGACGATCTAATGACACCTTACGATCCTCTTATCTACTATTATTATTATTTGTAAATAAATTAAGGCTTTAGATGTACGTATTTGAACTTATATTGAAATGGGCGTTTCACCTGTTAAATATAGTTTAGAAACACTTACAACAACCAAAACTACATTAGAGCTTGTGTTACGGCGACCTCATTGCTGTGCATTGCCGTTATTATTGTATAGTATTTAGTTATTATGATAATGTGGCGGTTAGCATGCAATGTACAATAAGGCGAGTTTAAATTATGGCTTTACGCATCAAGCTATGACATTGGATAATGAACGGCATTTTGTATGGTCAATAATTTTGCACACTACATGCAGTTTTGGCTTTAATTTCAATTATAAAACTGATGTTGTTTGAAACAGTCCCAATTTCTGTGCTAAATGAACGAAAAAATATTTAGCACTTCATTAGTTGAATCGGTAAACAAACCAAAAGTGGAAGTTATTTTATTTTACTTAACTAAAACTCTTATCCCTATTTAAGACATTCGTTAAAAATATTCTGTTCAATTCTAATTCATTTACAAAAATTATGACTCATTTTGTTACTACCAACATCTTCATTTTCATTATCCATGTTTGTGGTATTTGTCAAAAAGTATAACAAAAATACTTTTCAGTTTTTTTTTAAAAGTAAGAGCGTTTTTTTTAATTTTTTATTACTTTTTCAAAATGTATTGAATTACTGTTACTTAAAAAGTTAACTTTTGGAATGGCTAACTTTATTTTTATAACAATTTTTTTAAGAACTAAATAGAACAAAAAAATACAATTTTGAGGTTTTAAAACCTAAGACAGAATATCAGCCGTTACTTTTGTGATACCGAAATAATTTTTTTGGGAAATTGGATTAGAAGTGTATTTCATGATTAATATATTCTGTTATTGATAAGTTATTTATCTAAAAGCTTTATAATTCTATAGTGATCTCAACGTTAGATTAACAAGAAACTATCAAGACCCGTTTTAAATTACTTTTTCACGAAGATCAAATGGACAATATGCCATTGTAAAGCGAATAAACAACAATACCAGTATACAATTTCATAACTTTTGTTTGTAAAGTTCTCACGTGTTAAATTCCCATTGCAATAACAATTGCTTTTTTGCACCTGCGACAGCGGTTTGAAAGAAACGCTATCTCAATGTAAATTTGTGAAAAAATTAAAAAAATATTACTTTAAGTTTTTAAATTAATTTACATATACGTTTGTATTTATTTATGATATAATGCATTACTTTATGTAGGTACGTATGTTTTGTACCTTTTAATGAAGCGTTAATTTATGCAGGATAAGTGGAATGAATTGGAAGCATAGACCCGACTATCGGGCTCAATGTAGTGTTGAATACTTTTTGATTAATTCGAAATATTCGAGAATATCTCGAGTATTTCGAGATATTCTCGTGTCTAACTGATCGACCCATTCTCCCTCTCCGATGAAGGTGGCAGCCGACAATTCGACCTTATCAGAGGGAGTGTTGAATGATAATAGCTATCGTAATTAGCTCTTACTCAGTGGTCATAATGCTTCTTCTATGATTTTAGCGTAGTTTTAGTGAGAGGCATGGACTTGGACGCGGGTCTTCGTAGTCATTGTTATTTCAGTCTGCAGCTTGTGTTCGATTTGGTAGTTCTTTTCATTTTATTTTGAAGGCCTCAGGTCTAAAGGTCAATCCTAAACGCACATATCACAAAAAATAGAAGAGTTTGGCACTCTGGTATTTTTTAGGCAAAGCATCCGTTAATATATTTATATATCCGTTAATATGTTTACATTTAAACATATCTCATAATTAGGTACACATAATAATGTGTTATAATATATATTATAATATATTAACGGATAATGTTAGATATATATTTTTTTGTGTTAGAATCATATTATATGCTGAGTTAGGAATTACCCGTATCAGGAGTTATATATTATATATAGGATATATTATATATAGGAAAAATATGAAATGAAATGCTTATTCTAAAATTACTTTCTATTCTAAAACCAAACTATACATACTATCTAAACTAAAACCAAACGACTTACCGTATTTAACGTGGATCCGAGCATTAGCATCGGGCATCCACGCTTGTGCTGTTGACGCCAACAGGAATAAGACCGCGCGAGCGACGGCCATTTTGGATTAGTGCCTAATCCTTTCTACACACGCCATCTTCCACTGCTACCTGTGACAATAGATACTAGATTTATTATCATGTAACGTTATCGCTTGATGATCGATTAGGTTATTGTATATTAATCTAAGTTATGTAAAAAGTTATAAATTAAAAACAACAAAACATGATATTATAATGTGCAATATTAACACCTTATATCAGACCCTTCTACAAATAAAAAACGTAAAAACCTTAAAATATTTAATATAAAAAAATAAATCCAAAAGACATTGAGTTAAAACCATTTAAAGTCAATATTGCGCTGATAAATGCAATGAAATGTGAATGTTATTAGGGAGTTTATATTTTTTGCGGTACTAAAGATAGTTATTTTCCTTCCAACTGCGAGATCAGTTCTCCTAAGTGACATAAATAACGGGAAAACGTAGGTGTTAAATACCTTTTCAAGCATATTGCAATATATCGGAGATTAAACCGATATGTCTGTTTTCGTTAATTTTATGTTGCCTAGGTTCAACTTTATAGGTTTTAATTTTTTAATTAAGTCTTTAAGCAACCTTTTCGCATAGCATTACAATGTTCTATTAACATAAATGAAACAAAAAATTAACTCAACCTCAAATTTTTTTTTAATATAATGTTCATATGGTCGGCCTAATTATATGAATTAGTAAATTCATATATATAAATTTTACAGAAATATTTCCTTTTATAGTTTGAGAAATTTTTATAAAACCGTTCTTACTTTAGGTATGAAAATAAGTAATTTTTGAGGTAAATACGAAGAATACGCTTTAAGATTAGATGGCATCCTTTAGATAGCATCAAAAATGAGAAGTGAGAAAGAATGTTTTTTTGGAATTACGAATTCTGATAACTAGGCCAACGATATATAAGTATGTTGTGTCTCAGTGCTGGGTCCGGTCTTCCCCATTACTAGAGGTATATACATTAACACTTGTTCAAAGTGAATTGGCCTTCACTGCATAGTGCGTGATAAATCCATACATACATAAACTTCACAGAAAATATACGGATATACGGGCACTGGGTAATGACTATTGGCACCTGGTAGTGATTTAGTTTCGCTCCCAATCCATAGATTTAAAATTAACCGCATAAGCTTGGTGGGTTTTATTGGCTTTTATAATTATCCAATTAAAATTTTTAGCTTTATCTAACAAACAATGCACAGCTTCAATAAATAGGCTTGGAACTTTGAGTTCCTTATAAAACGATTATATATAACCTTAGCATTAAGAATGGAATAAACTTCAATATACCATCACGTGCGCGGCTAGTGTAGTAATAAAAATACAATATTGAGGAAGCATATTTTAAAATGCGTATATGCATTGGAAAATTTTAATTAAGTAAATAAATATACTTGTAGCTCCGAAATAAAATAAAAGTGGATAATAAAATATAAGATGAAAGAAGATTTAAATAAATAACTTATACTGTAGTTTTAGATTTTATTTTTATTATCCGGGAAAACTGTTCGGTGTCGTTAGTATCAAGTACGTAAACTGTTTAACGGATTAAATATAAGGCAAGATAGACTTAAAATAAAAACAGTAGCGTGGATGAGTTTGCAAAACGTATTAAACCGTGTGTAAGGCTAATAATTTGCGTCATACGTACGAGATGCAAGTAACGTGCAGTATGCATCCTTATGCGTCAGAGTAGGACGAGTAAGGATTCACTAGTTTTTTTATTTGCTACCATTTTTGAATCGTGGGAAACAAAACCGGAGTTATCTTTATAACGTAAAGTTTTACGACGTAAACTTGTAAGGGTTATTAATTAGTGATTAATTTAAATAGTAATTAGTTTTTAAAATTTTAAAGTTTTTTTAGAAAAGTTTAGTATTCGATAAAAATATATTTATGTAAAGTGTGATTTTTATTAATTCCAATTCCTCCAATTTTTGTGTTTCCAAGAAATGTAAATGTAACACTTATGATATAAAATATACATAATAGAACGATTCATATGTGCCTCGTGTAGTATATAATTGTTTCAGTTCATTGCAACGATGATTGAACAGAAGTTACTATGTGGCTACATTTACAGCTCTAAAAGCTTTATAACCTGTTAATTCCGTTAGTGCGATATATTACATCCGCGAACCTGCTATTTATCAGTGCTGGATCTAGCGGCGCAATTACTGGGTTAAACAAACGAGTGGTTATCGGAAGCCGGACGAAGCATCTTTACACTGATAAACATTGTTTGAAGACATTACATTTTTTAAGACATTATTCTGTAGAATAGTAAAACACAGGCTATTTACATTAAAATTTTAAATGAGATGATAATAAGTAGTAGATACGTTATCTGTTTATTAATTAATGGTACGTTTTTATAACGCACACCTATTAAAAACCAAAGTAATAACAAATACATTTAGGGAAGATAACATCTGCTGTCGACCAAAATAGCAAAAGCAATAAATATGACATCGCGTTCTCTTAACTTCGAATACGAAATAAGAAAGATATAAAAACGTAAAGGAGGTATTCGTATGAATATTTAATGTGAATGGCTGGCGCATTTACTTATGCTGCAGGCATCGTCGCGGTCAAGTCACAGGTACCTCGTTCACTTAACTAACTTGAATGGCAATCAGTTTCTGCTTCATTGAGTTTTATTCACTTTATCAACAAATGTTACATGTACCACCTATCTATACGTGTCCTAGACAATTAATTATTCATTGAAAAACAAATGTTTAACTTCCTCAATTCACTTTCTAGATGAATAATTGTTTTCGCAAAACAAATGTAATTAAATCGCATTACTATTTATCAGTTGAAATGTCTTTTCTTAATTGTTTTTTTATAATTTGTTGTTATAATTTAACTTTCGTTGCGTGTATATAAGTGTTGAAATATTACATCAATATCAGCCCGCGGCAGTCCACTAGACACGCGGCTGGACATAGGCCTAAAAAAAGGCGCGCCACCTAACGCATATAAATATTAGATATCCGATCTTATTAACGTGTACCATTATGTGGAAAAATCACTAGCGGATGAACAGAGATATATTTTACAACCGTTAATCTTATTTGCATATATGAAGGAAATTTAAAAGTCGAAATCCACATTAGTCAAATTACCCAAAGGAAGGTAATTTCTTTAAGTAAGATACGTAAAGTACGTTCACAGTTAATATTCAGACGATACTTTAATCCTGCGAAAATGTTTTAAAGGTTTTTAGTTAAGCCTTTGACTTAGCTTTATTTAGTATTATCATTTAAGCACTAAGCTAAAATAGCTTAGGAAATCGGACTATTCGATTCGTCGATAAGGTTCTCATCGAACTGTTGGATTTTGAAGGACTAGATCATTTCTTAGGATCTTTTACAAGGGAAGTATGCTCCATGGTATTGTTTTGGATAATTCGTTGCGCTGAATTCAACTATCGTATAACTTAACACAAAGTATTGTTTCATCTTTAGTATCTGGATAGTATTCCTCCAGTACGGTGCGTTATGTTCCTTTAGCTTTCCACTACCTCTAGCGGTATTTTCGAACCGATACGACATTGTAATCTTCTAAGAAGAAGACTATATTTATAATATATATATAAGAAGAAGACTAGCAAAATAATGTTTCTGGTGTTGCATATGTTTATAGGTGGCGTTGATTGCCATCCAGTAGCCGACACGTTTGGTCGTTTGCCTTTCTATCCCATAAAAAAGGTTAAGGCACTTATAGTGCGATTCCAATATTATGATATAATTCCTTTGTATAGTGTAGATGGTAGATAGTGTAACAGGCTGGTTTTCGCAACTCGACGTCATCATGCGCCTATTTTGCGTGTTTATTTTGCATATTACACAAATTAACAGTTTATACATACATTTTATCGGGATTGCAATTTAACGTACTTTATCTACGATACTACTCAACTTTATTTATTTCGCTGAATATAAAGTTACGAACTGGTTTCCTTTATTTATTCTTCGTAGAGTTGGGATACCGGCAGGCAGCGTGTAATTACATAAATGCGGTTGACATTGGAGCCGCGGGCAGTGAGAGCAGTCGTGGTGTTTCCAACCTCCATGCGGTCCCACGCCACTCGGGAAGCTGTGGTTCTTTTTTAGTGGCCACAATAAAAAACTTACGGTCGTATGCATCAATAAATAGACTTCTTGCATTTAAATGCAAATTAGTTTCTAGACCTAATGAATTTTTATGCGAATTATGTATTTACTAAAATTTTATTAAAAAAATTAAGAAAATATTTCAAAAGATTCTTATTGATAAGTTTTGAGATATTTTGATAATAATGATTACCCTGAAAGAATTTTTTTTCATAAACCGTATATGACCCACTGCTGAGCACGCGCCTTCCCATTTCTGGAGGAACCTACGTTAACCCACCACGCTTGTCCAATGCGGATTGGCGAGGTTGTCCGAGATGAAATAAATATCTATAGGTCATACATATAAATATTCCGATTCGTTAGCTCGCCACTGAGCCAATTGGTCATCGAAAGAAATATATATTCTTGAAAATAATTAACACGTTTGAAGATGCCCCTGTTTTATATATTAATTTTTTTTTTATTAAAACTGGTCATCACTACACACACATACACAGCAAAAGGTGCCGTAAATATAGAATGTACGATGGCAGGCATGATAGATCAATAGTAAAAATTACATTATAAATCAGTTCACACATGTTTACTGGTTATTTTCTGCCAAAATTGAAACATTTTGCCTTCACTTTACACGTACGGTTTTAACAAGATGTCGCCACGCCTCATACTGCTAGAGGCTATGGAGCTTCTTGGTGATTTCTTCCTTAACAAATTAATAGCTGTTTCGGCGATATCTCCTTATCACCCAGGTCGCCGGATCTCACCCCTATGAACTTCTTCTTTAGGGTACGTTAATGATAAAATCTATGAAACATACCCAACGATTATCTCAGCACTAAAAGAAATAATGCGGAATATATATAGGTCATGCTATATCTATAATAAATCTTACACGTATTGTTTTTTTAGCATATATCATATAGTGTAAGCTAGCATAGGATTCATCGCATTAGGTAATCCACGAATCGCTTGTGGCTTCGCATACAAGATTGTCAATGAAGAAACTTTGTCGCTTTTTCCATATCAAAGTATAATTTATGGCCGCTTTTGGTGATATCACGTGTGAAATGTAAGGCGCATAAATGTCGAAAGGGGTAACGGATAACTACCTACGTGGCGAGACTGCATTAAGAGCGAATTGATACACACATATCGTGAAAAGTTTAAACATCTCGTATATATAATCAATGTTTTGAATAAAAGAATAAAAACGAAATAAAACTAGCAACCTTTTTATATTTCTAGAATTCTTGTTAACCGTTCCGACTAAGCTTACACGTATTGTTTATACAAGGTTATAATGCTTGTGCTATAAAATGGATCACATCAATAGTAAATTGGAAAATACGACTTTCTTACATTTCAAATACCTATTTTATTGTACTAACAGTCATTGAAATAGAGTACTTATTCGATATGTTTCCGGTGGTAGATTTTAATAAAATAATTAATTTTAGGCAAATAAAATTGTTGATAGGTATTGTATAAGTTTAAATGTTATTTCACCGAATACAATCAAGTTTATCCCGCTGATCAAATACTCATCGTGGATAAACGGTATCTGTTGATTTAAATTTCACTGGCAGCTAAAGCTTTAGACAAATGAGAAATAAACGTGTCGTTACTGCTGTCTATATAATTTATAATCCTATACAACAGATAGTCAAGTTATTGGTCGCGGCTTCGATTCTTATATGCCCAACAAATATTTTTATTCCGGCTTTGGATACTCCGCCAATCCGCCGTGGAAGAGCGTTGTGGGTTAATGTCCGTTCCAGGGCCTACTATTATATAGGAGATAGGACCATAATATAATATAGTGAAAAACATTTGCGAATTCTTATTATTCAAACGGCGTAGGTATATTACCAAGAAATAAGAACCATAAATATAAAAGGGACAAAATATATTGCAGCGATTTGAACAGCAAAGATATGGTTATTACCTCGTTTTCTCTACTTTTAGATTTGCAAAGTTCGTCGTATAAACTGCATGCTTCAGTGAGCTAAAGAATTTAATCATAAAGGAAACCCTTAATGAACTTTCAGTCTGCTTTTGTTATGTAGTATAAATTATTTATTTTACATTCTTTGAAACATTTTAAATAATAATAATAACTCCTTAATAATTTTAAATATTTTCAGATTTAAAAGTACTTTTATAATTCTTACTTAAAAGGTGAAGTGAAATTAATGGAGGGACTACTTTAATACAATTTTTACTTTATTGTCTAGTTTTATATGCCAAGACTTTATACTTGGCTACGTAATATCAGCGAGCGGACCGGGATAGCGAGTGTTCCAGAACTGCTGCACCTCGCTGCCAACCTTTGCAAGTCACTCTTAGTAGAAGATATGTATAAAAAATTTTAGTCAGTCTAGTTTTTTTATATGTATAAAAAGTTTCGTCGTCAACTCGCCTGCTAATCGTTGCGTCTATGACAAACCCCCAATTTGGGATGAAATTATCTACAACAATGGATAGTAGAAGCGTGATTGTTAATATTTACAAACTGACGTTTGATCAAACACGATGTATTTTTATCGAAAAAACCCAGAAATTGTTCGTATCGCGCTTTTTAATTACGAGAGGAAAGCTTTCCTCTCGTAATTCGTATGATGATATAATCCATCGATTGACATTTCGTTCTATGTTTAGTTGGTTAAAAGATCGACGCAGTCTCTTTAGTGTTTGTGTATAAGCTCTTGGTATTTAGGTATCATATATAATATCCACTGTAGGTGACGCTTGCTATTATTTAGAAGATGCAATCGCAGCTAAATTGATTCGGAGAAATAATATGTAAATTAAGAGCTTTTCAATAGTGGCTGAGTGACTTAAATATTACATGCATATAGCATAAGTGGTCAGAATTGTATAATATACGGGTATCCAATTTGACCACGGAACTATTTTTTTTATGAACGAGATCGAACGTACGAGTAGGCGGGTCAATATCAGGCAGGTCAATAGGGTAAATATGTGAATAATGAGGGAGAGGAAAATATAAAGTATACTTATTGTACGAAATATGGCAATACAGTAAAATGCTATCACTTTCAGTCAATATTTTGTAAGGGTGTGGTACTAACTTCATCAGTCAAGCCACCAAATTCGTGCTATCATGGTTCTACAACTATAGACTACGAAGTTTTAATGAACAATACATATTTTTTACGTTTATTTCTTATATCCCACAGCTGGGCACGATCCTTCCAATTTCTGAAGAAATTTTTATTTATCCACCACGCTTTTCCATGGCGGATAGTCGGGGCATCTAGACTTGGAATAAATACTTATATATATATATATATATATATATATATATATATATATATATATATATATATATTTACATTACCTATATATTTATCCCGATGTAGGCATCGAACTCGCGATCATTGGCTCTGAAGCTTTGCAACTGAACCAATATCAAACATGTTGGTTACAGCATCAGTATAAAACGTTACGTTAATTAATACCGCTTTAAATTTGTTGCTTCCGGGGCATGCGACAATCCCATTAAACACATGACTGCTTGTAAGTTGTACAATCTTAATATAACATGACGCATGCGCAATTACGCAGGATGTTGATAATGTCATTCATACAAAGATCGTCATTCACTTGGGTTAATGTTTAGTTTATTTATAAACAATGCGTTGAGGAGGATATCCCTTTATTTTGGTTGAATCGTAGGGCTGTCATATATTTTGTATTGTTTAATTATAATTGTGTACAGAGAACATCAAAAAACGTTTAATTATAACATACAACAGATAAACCAACACGAACGATATGGACAGTCAAAAGTTTTACTTAGTTCTGCGACAAGCAAAATAATAACAGAAAATTAACACGGAAGACAACCGAAAAGTGACTTTTCGGTTGTCTTCCGTAGAGTCTACTATACCTGAAGATGCCTTGTGATGGGGCGAAACACGTGTCGTGTACAAGATCGAAAAGTGATAGTGTGTGTTTGGCGTTGTGTATAGTGGTTGGTGGGTGGAGAGTTGATGGCCGATTTTCGGTAAGTTTTTGGTTTAAGTTCCAAATAAATCCACTAAACCCAACGGAAAAACACACATTATTAATTTTCTGTTATTGTTTTGCTTGTCGCGGATCTTAGCTAAGTAAAACATTTGACTGTCCATATAGTGATGGATTTCCGCAAAGTAACGCCTGACTCCATTAATAATCTTAAAAAGGCTAGCATAGCCGAACAGGCAAGACTCTACATCAAATTAACAAAACTACATCGTATTGCTGTTCCAAATGTTTGGTTCAACCACTTTTCGGTTGTCTTCCGTAGAGTCTACTATACCTGAAAATGCCTCGTGTTGGGGCGAAACACGTGTCGTGTACAAGATGGAAAAGTGATAGTGTGTGTTTGGCGTTGTGTATAGTGGTTGGTGGGTGGAGAGTTGATGGCCGATTTTCGGTAAGTTTTTGGTTTAAGTTCCAAATAAATCCACTAAACCCAACGGCAAAACACACATTATTAATTTTCTGTTATTGTTTTGCTTTTCGCGGATCTTAGCTAAGTAAAACTTTTGACTGTCCATATAGTGATGGATTTCCGCAAAGTAACGCCTGACTCCATTAATAAACCAACACGAACGAGTTAGCAAACTGAAGAAGCAATAGGCTGGACACGAAATTTTCTTTTCTTTGATGGCAATTAGTCATAACTATTATGCCAGTGTCATATCAAATACAGTTATATCAAATCTTTTAAAGAAAATATTGTGGCTACCACAACCTTATCTGGGCTTTTTCAGTCAACTTAAAACACGGATTTATTTCATATCACTCTACTTGTACGCCGAGCTATGTTGTATAATACTCCACCACAATTTAATTATGAAATTAAAAAATGATTTTTTTTCACGACGTCACTGATGTAAGTTGGCGGCAAAAGTCCAATTTATTATATTTTTTTCTTTTCTTTGTTGGCATTTAGTTATTACTATTATGCCAGTATCAAGTAAAATACAATAATAACAAATCTTTTGAAATAAAATAGTGGCTATTTTACCAAAACCTTCTATGAACTTATTCAGTCAACTTTAAAAGGCACGATACACGCATTTATTTCATGTCACTTCACTTATACACCTTAATAAAACTATATTGTATAATACGCTACTATAATTAAACAATATAAGATTACAAAAATGAAATAAAAACTCGTCACTGATGTAAGTTGGCGGGAAAAGTGTTTTACGAAATGTATTTCTCAAAACGAATATATTTCTTTTTTTTTAGTTAAATGCAAAATATAGATGCATTCTGACAAAGGAAGCATGATAATTAATATTTTACAGGTTTGCTACAACAACGCTTGACATAAGATATACGGTTTATGATATGTACTTTGGCCCTGCACCTTCGTTAAATTTGAATATACCTAATTATAATTTTTTAAAAGGTATATATATCCGACTGTTGGACACGGGCCCTCTCTAGTTTTTAAGGAGTAGACCCACCATCTGTCCCAGTCGGCTTGTTATTTTTTTTGTTACTGTAATTAAAGTGTTAAGTGAGTATTGTAAAATAAATTAACTTTACGATTTCTATATGAAATGTTATTTCTATATGTTGTTCGTTAAATATTAATTTTAATTGTGTTTTTATACTTTTTAATATAATAACGTTTGTTAATATACAATATAATACCAATATACCTATATCAACAAACTACTATATTAACATTTTTTACATTATTGTTATTTTGGTACTGAATTTAGTTTGTCTGCTTCTCTCATTAAAAGAGACTTTAATGACAAGTTGGAAGCAAATTTTGAATAATTATACTTAAATTATTTTTATATACAAGAACTTAATATTCCAATGCGTTTCTTGTTGGATAGTTTTTTGCTAAAAGAAGTTTATTTGCTAAATGATATAGGTGATACAGTAGGATCTTAGTTAAAAATAATAGTATGTAAGTAAGTTTATAAGAAGCCAAATTAAAAAAATTGAATAGGTTTTTGTTTGTAATAGGTTTCAGTTTACCCATTCACGATATCATTATAATCACAATACTTATTTCAAAGTTAAATATGTATTCTTTCTTAAGTCGTATGTAAAGTTCGTGTGAAGGTTGTAATTTAATAATCTAAAATTAATTTACTTATTGGCGCCCAATTACTAAATATTATTGACTTCGATATTTTCTTCAGTGTAATAAACACTAGTCAAGTTAAAGCTTGCAATCGGCGTTTTTAAATAATATCATTATAATGATACACGTTCCAAAGTACAATTATGTGTCGCAAATGAGTTTTACATTCTTTCGAACGGCCATGATAAAACATTAAAAAAAGAGGTCAGTATCTGTCCGAACTATAAATATAGCGTTTAAGTCTTATGCACTAAATAGTAATAGAAGCAGTGTAGATCTTAGTTCAATATTTTTAATCATAAGTTGAATGTTTTCAATTTGCGTTTATGATAATCTTATAAACAAATATCGCAACAGATTTTGGCAACGCAACATTTTTATGGATATCGAGTGTAGATGCTGTTTAAAATGCTCTTAAAGTAACCAAGCGCGGTCGGTCGACTTTACCAGTGATCCGGTCGATGGATCGCTGGTAGAGTCGACCAACCGCGTTCGGAGCGGCTATAATTCTTGCTTTGAAATGAGGACAATAATAAGTGATACACAACATGTCTCCTGCGTGGCCGCATGGATAAAAAAACAATCGAATATATTTAACATTTTTACCATAGATTACTCTTTATTTTTAATCCAATTCTGTAAGAGGAAAAATTTTGTGATTAACAATAACAATGAATAATCATATCTATATGTTATTCGATATGTATTAGTAATATCGGTGAATTGTAGTCATAGTTTCAATTTTATAGATCTAATAATTTGAGAGGGCGAGAAATTTATATAGTCAGTGTAGGTGTGTCAACAATGCCCGCACACTTCATCGCTCTCCCCCTATGCCAGAGTATAAACCTTTTTTGTAGCAACGGTCGCGTTTGAGCGTATATATAATTTTGGTAGGCAAATGTACTCACCGAGATCAATTACAGAAATCAATATTAAGGAAATCCAATGTTTTGATTCACAGACCATTGCACTATAAAATAAACATTCCACAAACACCTTTAATTTCCACTTAATACACCATTTTGTCTGATAAACACAAAATATTACTCAGAGCGATCGTATAAAATCACAATATTGGTGCGTGTCACTTAGAAATCTCAGAAGTCGTAACCGGTTTCAAAGAAGTAGGAGAGTTAACGTAACAGTGTTGTACGTAGCACAGTGTTTACAGAGGACGCCCTAGCTCTGCGCATAGAGCAAAGCTTACACACACTAGCGACACTCGTAACAGCGTTAGTAGCACTGGCATCGGCGCGGCGACGGTCGCGGGGAGCGCCCCACTAACTCGCTCGACTGGCTTTTCTATCTCTGTTCCTATATGCGCGTGCGTCGTTGCCACGTTCACCTCATGCTACAAAAGCGTTGCCAGTTTTACATTATTTTTTGTTTTGTGTTGACGCTTCCAAATGAGGGGCCATAAAATAGAAACGTACTTTGTCGATTTGGTAGGGTAATAATAGAGTTAGACACGTCCTAGAATAAGTCACTCAAGTCGAAGTTTTTTGTAAGCTCGTTATCGCTGCGCCTTTGAAATTAGATTCATTTTCAGCCAGACTGATAGATGAAAGAGCTTTATTTTGTACCTACTTAATAACTAGTGTATTGACATTCATTTTGAATGCACGCTTTTATAGTGGTAGAGCCACGCTGCAGACGAATACTTTGTCAACAATGGTATATTATTTGTCTGTAACATGAATAGGCCGGGGAAGTACCACACTCCCACAGAAAACCGGCGTCTGAGTGGTAGCTTAGCTGCCGCGCTTCGTCCGAGTGAGCGGTTGAGTTCCGGAGATTTAACAGATAAAAGTTATCTTCTAATGCAATTTATTATCCGTCGCAAAATGTGTAACTTACATCACATTGTCCTTGTGTTCATATTTAGTTGTACGCTATCAAATATGGTAGTGTGCAACTACTTAATACTAATTTGCGATTATGGAAATTTTAATTTAAATGTATTTTGCAACTTATTTGTTCCTGTACTAATAATGTAACAACGTTCCAAACGTAGCGAGGTTATGGTTTACTGTGAAACAAAGTCTCCCCGGCTAAGTTTCGTCCGTCTTTCTTCTGAATAATATATTTCGAAAGATAAGCAAAAAGAGGGCCAAGTTGTTTGATAGGCTACGCAGGTAGCGCGCCCCGCGGGTTACCGACAACATTTGTCTATCACATCTGTCTCCTGACTTAAATATATTTACACCTTACGCTAGAAGAAGTTGAATATTTTATCATTTTCTAGGAATTATATTATTAATTACCAATTATTCTACAATATTTCCTGCACACAAAATTTTTTATATAAAATAAAATACATTTTGGAATATCTTACCAAAAAGAAAGTTTGATGTTAGATTAATTTGTATATGTAAATATAGAATTTTATATTATTATATTTCAATTTTACACTAATATTGCCGAAAAATGAAGTCAAAAAAATTATATTTTAAAAATTTTTACATTTTAAAGTCTGTATCTCTCCACATAGAAAAGTAAATAAACTTAATTGTACCTTCGAAATTGTTTTCGTATATAAAAAATTATATTTTTTACGATATATATCAAAGAGTATGCGAGATATCTGATGGTAAGTAATTACTATCACTTATGGATGTCGGTATTAGTAATGCCATTTGCGTTGCCAGCATATGATCATATATACTCGTTTTTTGAAGATCACCTTGTTGTTATTTTTCGGGAACACCATATGTGATAGCTCCAGAGATAGCAACCTTGCGCGGATGAAAGTTTATCTTTCAATCTACAGTCAGAAAGCTAGGCATAAAAAAACTATTCATTTCCTCATTTATATCATAATGAAGGTCTAGAAATGGCCGAGCTTAGTGAAATGTATTTGATTAAGTACTTAAGAGTTCAATTCCCATACTTATAGCTTAGAAATTTTCATAGTTTACATTTTTGACCACAAATTTACAATATGCGCAGATAATAAATACTCTTTCGAAGATTTGAAAAGTTTGTGAAACTAGAAAGAAGGGTCTAGGAAGGCTACTTATTTTAAAAGTCACACGCTGTCACTTATTTTAAGTACTGTAAAAATGAGAAGACGTCTAAAGTGATCTAAGTGAGAACAGTTACTTACTCTTCGATGTATCTCAAAAAAATGCTGCCGCATAAATAACATACTAATAGTCTTATAAAATAAAGTATATAAACTTTCATAAAGCAAATCAAGAAGTTTATGTAGGTCAGATGTAATAATAAAATTACTTGAAGTCTCTATATTTCTACTCCAAATTACGTTATCTGATATGGAACGGTTTACGATCTCGCCAGAGCCTATTTGCATATCAGAGACGGGTGCGGCTTTGGAGTGTGCTACAGCTCGAGGACAATATTTTAACGAAAGACGACGGCGTTATCTACTTTTGTCCAGAGTGGAGCCGAAAAACAGGCGGATATCTGGCGATGTGCCACTGCATATGTGTTAAACAACTAAAGTCATAATCTGCATTCGATCCCGTGTAGGCCTCGCTCAATACAACATGAAGCATAGTTTGTAACGTGGTTCCCATATATTAAAAAGGCTTCATACGACTCCGAAAATCATCATCGAATATGCTTTCTATACGTAATAGAGCTATGCTGCAGAGTTTTTAGACAAAACTTATTTAAATCAAATTATTTTAGAATAAGATGTGTAGTTTTACAATACTTTAACAAAACCATTATTTCGTAAAAAACTGGCTGACGAAAGTCATTGAGTTATATAACCCAAAGCCTCAATCCTTTTCCTTTGCTACTCCAACCCGGGTGAGGTAACCTTCTTCTTCTTGTTGTTTTACTTTCTTCTCTCTCTCCCATTGACCAAATTTTTTCCTAAAGGCCAGGTAACTCATCTACCTCTGTTTGAGAAGGGTGTGTGTGTGTCTCGGAGATTTTCCTTGCTCGATGGGCTTCTTTTCGGGGGGACACAGCTGCCGCTGTCCTAGGTTTCCACGTAAGTAACAGTTTTGGGCTCGGTTCTTTAGATGTGTCGTTTGCTCTCTTTCATAAAAGAAAGCAGTGAACTATTAATTTTTACTCCTCTTTTCGCTGTAAAATAAAATAAGAATTATTGATCACATATATCATCATCATACTTTATTTTTCAGGAGATATAATTAATCATTTGCTTTTTTTGAAATATTCACATCCTAACCTTTTGGTTTAGAATTGACAAACACTGAAAATTCAACATCATTTTCGATAAGAGAAAATTGTTATCTTCGTTGGTTAAGCAAGGGCACTGTGATATAGCGACTAGATGGGGCTGCGCTAACGACATCCCCTGACATTTAAGCCGCCAAAAGAGTCAGCTACTACTACTTTTCTCAACAGATAAGACGCAGCGCCATTTTTCATTACTTTCTTAGTAAGGTTCAATTAATAACTAATCTCTTTAATGAGTCAAGAGTGAAACGGGAATAGCAATTTAAATTTTGAAATGCATGTTATAAATATTTCAAGAATGTTCTTTAAGAAAATATATTAAAAAGTAAGTAACAAAATTTTCCTTTTTTATTTACTACATTTGGTTTCGTGATTTTCAAACTGTTTCTATGATACATAATACGATAAAATATATATTTTTGAACAACGTTGCAAGAATTTTATCAATAGAGATTCTTTTCTAATCGAATTATAAACTAAAGTACTTATATTGTTATGAGAAGAGCAATCAGTAAATTGTATGCTATTGATGCGTCCAAATTTATAAATATGACATTTATATACACTCTACAATTTTATTTTATTTTCTCAAATTAATTGTAATATTTAAACTTAAATTTAAAATTAATTTTTTATCAAAATATTTGCGTATGTATTTATATTTATATATATTTTTTGGGATAGAAGAGCAAACGAGCAAGCGTGTCGCCCGATGGAAAGCAATCAACGTCGCCCATAGACAACCGCGATACCGCAGGAGTTACGGAAGTGTTGCCGGCCTTTTAGGTATGTGTAGGCATGTTTTTTGAAAGTGCTAATGTCGTATTGGTTCGAAAAATTCGTCTAAGGTATTACACATTTTTATTAAAAATATACCAAATTATTTTTTGTTGAGATCACGTTTAATGTGTCCTTACAAGAAGGCAGCATATTTTAAACGTTAATGTTTTAAAATATTGAAGTAGTTTTTATAAAAACAAATATATTTTTTACAATATTTGTATATAAAAATTGTATGTGATTGAAAGTAATGAAAGATTTTTAGAACTGGTACACAACCGTCGTTCATGATGTCGTTAAATCGGATATTCGGCGCCGCGCCGAGGACATTACAGGTGCCACACAAAGAGTTGCGGTCACTGCTGCTGACGATCTAATTCCAAACAAATGTAAATCGAGCGCGGGGACGTCACGCTGGACATCCGCTTAATGTCGTAGTATTGTGCTTGCCGCGCTAATGGCTGCGTAATTGGTGCGAGGTCATTCCGGTCATCCACCGCACCTGGATAGTCACTCTTATCCCACGCCATCTTAATCACGTATACCTTCATACACACCGCCTCTCAACCGAAATATTCCATTATGCATGCAATTAGATCCGTCCTTCGATTTCAATAACCATGTTTATTAACCGGAACGTATTCTATTGAAGTATAACGTTATGTAACGTACCATCATAATATAATTTATTGTAGAAATATTCTCATTAGGAGGTTTAGCCAGTGTTACAGAAGTGTTTCGCCTAGCTTAAAACACAGCTGGGTATGCTGAATCATCTGCCAACCTTCAGTGGTTGTAAAGGCACAAAAAGAAGACGAAGACAAAAATAACAACAGAATATAATTAGGTCCTTAAAAATAAATCTAGTTAACTCTTAAAAATATTTTTAGACTCATTCAATATCGGAATATTAATTCTTTTCCAATTATATGGACAGTCAAAAGTTTTACTTAGCTAAAATCCGCGACAAGCAAACAATAAGAGAAAATTAATAATGTGTGTTTTCCTGCTGGATGAAGTGGCTTTATTTGGAACTTAAACCAAAAACTTACCGAAAAACGGCCAGCAACTCTTCACCCACCAACCACTATACACAACACCAAACACACACTACCACTTTTCCACCTTGTAAACGACACGTGTTTCGCCATCGTATAGTAGACTCTACGGAAGATAATCAGTTTCTGCCAGCGTTCCTGCGCAGATAGTCGCACCATCTAGCCGGGTTGCGTACCACAATACGTTTGCCAAGACGCGGTCACCACTCCAGCACTCGTCTGCTCCAGCAATTGTCAGATCTCCGACAAACGTGTCCATTGCCACTTTAGTTTTCTACTTTTGATGATTGGTACAGTTGGACTTCTTCACAATTGAGGGTTGTTGCTATAATTTCCGCACTTGGCAAGAGAATTGCAGTTGGTTTTTATTGCTCAGACGCTGCTGTCTGTCTACTAGTATTTTCTCCTATAGTCGCTTCTTACGATGGCAAGAAATGGGGTGGTCATATTCTATGTCGCAAACCACACAGCAAAGTATATAGTAAGATTTTTTTAAAATTTATTACATAGCTTGAACACATTTTAATTTTACACATAGGTTTGATTTAAATTGCATATCAGAGTATGGTTAGCATGAAAAAAATTACGCCTGTAAATATAAATTTTGATATAAGAAAGGCTCTCAATGTAGTATACAATGAAAACAAACAAAATTTCTTCCGTTTATTAGCCCTCGGCAAGTTCGATTTAGGTTATAAGCTGTTAAACTCTGACGATGTTCACGTTTTTTAAACGCGCATTTTCGTAGTATTCCATGGTATTCCGTATCACTCCTCTTCCGTTGCGGTAGTATCATATCTCTATCATCCTGTCTGAATCCATCTTTTCTTTCCCCTTCCTTTTCTCTTCTTCTCCGCCATTTCACGGTCTGCCGTGCCAAAGGATGCATGGCTAGGGGCGAGTTTAGTCGTAAGCGTGCCGACCGTCCCAGGATCGGGCTCCCCCGGGTACTATAGTGCCTTACCTCAGCATGCGGGGTTCTACTGGAGCTGACCTCCATCTTCCCTTGCGGCTCGTGGGATTCACTTTGACGAATCTTAATATACATAATTCGTTAAAAAATGACGGCGACGTGGTTAAACACCCATCACGTTCTGATTCCCACGAGGGCGAGAAGCGACGAACGGAGAGCTGTTTCACTACGATGAATGTAAGAGAAAGGATGGATGAAAAGATAGATGAGTGTGAAGGAAGCAAGGAAGGTGTGTCGGGATCGTAGCGGATGGAGATCTGTGCTCTTAGGAGTTACACAGGTTCCCGTGTTCCATTCTAAAAATATGACATGTATATCATATAATTAAGCATATATGTACCACTATTGAATAAGAAGAGGCCTCCACTTTTCTGGAAGACATTCACACTTGTCCAACCACCACGTGTTGTTGTGTGCGAGGCACTCAGCTTCGAAATAAATACTTGTAGGCCATACATACCGTAGATTGATTGTAATGTTCCAAACGAATCCCGCTATTAAATCTGAACGCGGTAGCTTCGCCATTGAGCCAATTATGTAGGTCGTTACCAAAATGTAATAATAAAAAAAATTAAATTACAGTGGTCCAAAGTAAGTAAAAATAAATCGGTATTATTATTTTTCCCGTTCTGCTTTTATTTTTACAAACACGGTCTCAAGGTTTATTTTCGCGTGTATTTTACTGAAGTGATGTAAAACTATGAAATAAAATATATTGCCCTTTGTTTTACACCATATAATTATTATTACAAATAAAAGATTTTAGGACGCAGCGAAACTACACTTAGTATGATTCAAATTGTACTCAATTTGTGATAGTCAGCAATAAATTTAGCGGTATTTGTAGGTTGAAATAGCGCAGTAGATTAGCAGGCTTAAGTGGAAGTGGGTTGGTCATTATGGATGTTGGGAGATAATAGTGCAAAATAAGCGCGCTCGCGTGTCAGCTGGCTTGTCCTTGTTCGCCTAACTCGCCGGTCACCGCAGGAAGTGGTTCGTTGTGCGGCGGTGACCCGTGTCCACTGACTGCTGTGCCCGATGATAGATACAAGCCGTTTGCACTTATATAATCATAGCAATATCGCTATAAATCGCATAAACATGTCTCGTAATTTAGCTTTTATTTTACATACACATGCAGCGAAATCACCCCCTTGCGAAATAGTTTGCGAAAACCTTCCGTTTCTCTTTGTGTTGTTACCAAAGTGTAATATTTTAGCACGAAGACAGCGAGTGCGACAATGCAAAACGAGAATAGTACACAGAACGCTCAAAAAGTAACCACTGCATTGTAGAGAATTATGTATGTAACCGAGTGTTGACTATTGTTGTATCTTTTTTCATTTCTCGTGTACAATCACCTATTTTTATTTTTTACCATGAGTAATTTTACTGTAGTCTTTTTGATTATTGAAATGGTTCTTGTTACAATGTATGTTTTTTTTTGATGAACAGTTTATTATGATAATTAGTTTGTCGATGTGTGACATACTTTTTCTTAGGAATTCATTATTTATTAGATTTAAAATATTTATATTATAATGTCAGAAAAAGCTTGTTAATAAATAACAAAAATTAACTGAGATGAGATAGCTCTTGCGACGAGTAAGGGAGTGTTAAGAGAGAAATAGATATTTGAGTTAAATTATTATAATGTAGAGATACTAATAGTAATAAATCAGAATTAAAGATATAAAATATTTAAACGAATATTTAAAAGAAGATTATTTAAAAAATGTTCATATGTATGTTATTTTAAGACTATTTTTTTAAGGTCCACGTATGTAAAACTGTTGGATTTGGAACCTCATAATTAAAAAATAACATTTTGGGAAAATAGACATTAACCCACCATGCTTGCATACCCCAACAAGGCGGATTGACCGAATATCCAGACAGTAAATGTCTGTAGGTAAATAAGACCCGCAACCAATGACTTCGAATGCGGTAACTTCAACACTCGGCCATTTAGATCATCATACTATAATCAGCTGTCAAAACAAAAGCGTTACATGTCTGTGTCGTAACTGCCAGCGTACATGCACGGGTGCAAAATTTTAGTTTATTTCACAAGAAAACGAAAAGGAGCGTTTTTGGATTCAATGCTCCGCTTCGATCGTTGTGTGAAATGTACCACAAATACATGAAAAGAAACAATGCTTTTTACATTCTGGTTCTAGTGCTTTTTACAGTGTGGTAAAATTTCACGCATCGTATTAAATCTAACATTTAAGTCTGTGTATAATATTTGATTTGTCTGGTTTCACTTTGTTAATGTTGTGTCTATCTATAAGTAGGATTACATTTTAGTGTGTTCTTAGAACTATTTAGAATAATGTATAATGAATGTAACTCCTGTTGATGGTCCATAAATAAATAAATAACTGAAGATATAATTTTATCAATAGGTATATTAAATGCTTTTGCGCTGCTCTTGTTGTGCCGCTGACTTTATTATGTAATGAATTAAAGCTCACGTCATGTCTTGCGGAGGGGTGTAGCCCGGACGTGTACAGGAGTGTCTACAAGGCTTCATGCACCGTTGAATATCTCCCACGCAAAATGCGTCTCCTTATCGCAACAATTAAATCGCATTGACCTCTGCTGACCGGATCCTTGCCGCGTCTTTGACTCAATAAAAATGACTGCTGTTAATTGTTTAAAATGAACGACGCTGCTACGGATATCTCGGGATGATTAGAAGATATTATGTCATAGGTAGATATTATTTTCTATGCTTCTAATTTGAGCCAAATATGGACTAAATCTCTTGTGTACAATGCATTAATATTTTTAGGAAAGGGTTAAGCAGGGTAGGGTTTTTAACTATTAATTTTATTCATTTCATACAAATCTTTTTGAAAAATTACTTTACGTTGTAATACGGCTGTATATAAATTACAACTGTATCGATGATCATAATAATATTAAGTATCCAATTATAAATGTAATATTTAACAATATCTAGTGTATCACTTATTATTCTATTTATAAATATATAATAAACTTATGGTAAACTTGTAGAATTGTTCGTCATTTTTTTATTTAGAAACTGACTCTAGAATATTTGTGACAGCGTCTGAAGTCTGTCAACGTAGATTAAAGTCCCGTGTCCGTCGCGGACTACACACATCTGTTCGTAGAAATCAACATAGCCACGTGCTTGCACTCTACAGTACGACGTATAGGGTTTTTGCATTACTTTACTTTACTAAGTGGTTGAAGTCGCCAATGTATATAAGTAAAAAAAAGGCCCAAATGTATTTATAAACTCTATTTATAAACCAAAAGGTAATAAGATTTATATATTATATATAGACACCTAAAACTTGGAATATGAAATTAGGGTTATTCATGTAATTTGTTGATAAATCTATCTTCCGTATTTTGAACACACAAAAGTGATTGAAGATTTTAGCTTCCTCCTTCGGAGGAACTGAATACTTTCAATCTATCTCAAGAATTGAGCGTGGGAAAATAAATGAATCGATCGTGGGATTATAAAACCACAAAACACCTTGTAAACGCAAAAATAATTTCTCACAAGCAAAACTTATATGTTGGGAATTTCTTTGTATCAACTATTAAGCTGGGGTTAGTTAGTAATCAGCTAGGACAAGAGTGAGAGATAAGGACAATGGGTTAATCTTTCCCACAAGTATAATCGTAAAGGCGCTATAGCCCTCGCCGAGACCTCGCGAAGTGTAACTATGTATCGAATAATTTTTGTATTCACTGATTAACTATGTTTGAAGTGTATAAGTAATTAATTCCTGTTCCAGTTTTGAATTACATTTTAAGTCTTTCATGCTATCAGTCGTACAGATATAATACGTCTCGTCACAGAAAATATCGGAAAAATTTATATATAATACATATTATTGTTTCTTTTATAACCTAACCTATAAAAAAGATCTGTGGAATTTAAAACACATAACTCTAAAATAACAGTTGCAACGCAGATTATTGTGCTATACGTTGTTCAACTTGTAGTTTTATTAGTGTCCAGTCAAACTGCTTCCTTACGCCACACCGTTAGCTGGTGTTGCGCTAACTTTGTTAGAGTTCTGTTAATTACTTGCAAGTAACCACGAAAGCGTAACGTTACGTAAGTTTATTTCACATGTCACCGAATCAACTTTGACGATACTCGTATGATGAATGATTGTGATTAATTACGAAATGTCTTCTACGAATATTGCATTTGTGAGATTCGTTGTCGAAGCGCTATATGAATACGACTATATATTTATATTTCAGTATCTTCTCTCTCTGAGTCCTAAGTCCCACTGGTGGGGTATAGACACGATGTTTCTCCATCTTAACCTGTCGGATACCATACGCTTCACTCGCTTCATGATAGGACCATCTTCTGCACTTCGGCCATCATAGTACGCCGCCAAGTTTATTTTGGGCGTCCACATTTTCTTTTCCCTTGCGGATTCCATTCGAGGGCTTGTTTGGGGATATGACTAACGTGGTGCCGGAGAGTATGCCATATCCATCTCCATTGTTGTTGACGTATCTGGACATCTATTGGGTCCTATTTGCTGATTCTCCACAGCTCTTCGTTGGAGACCATGTTATCCGGTCAATATACTTTTAAGATTCGGTGTAGGCAGCGGTTGACGAATATTCAATAATTTCAGTATCTTATCTAACACTAATTGTTTTACAGGTCATATATATTCAGACGACCAATTGGCTCAGTGGCGGGGCCCTCCGCCCGCGGAGTCAACGGTTGCGGGTTCGATCCCCGCATCGGAATAAATATATGTATGGATTACAAATATTTATTCCAAATCTGGTAACCCCACCAATCCGCGTTGGAAAAGCGTGGTTGGTTTAACGTTCGTTCCTCCAGAAAAGGAGAGGCCCGTGCTCAGCAGTGGGACATATATGGGCTATTAAAAAATATATATGTTCAGTGCACCGGGTTGGGCTATTATTCCATTACGCTTATACATGGCGGATTAGCAGGGCACCGAGAGAGTGGAATAACTACTTATATGTCATATGTATAATTATAATAAATAACTGACCATTTAGGTCGATATGATCACAGTTTTGTCGTGGCCAATAGTTTGATACAAACGGGCTTTTCGCCAACGCGAATGTCAGATGTAGAATATCATATGCATTGCCTGATAGATTTTCTGCCGTCAGGATTTCTTCATCCGGATGGATATTTGATTGCCGTTGATGCCTCCCTTGGCACATCGTGGATTGATTTTTATTCTTGAATAGAAGCCGTTGTCCATCTACTTGTATTTGCAGTCAGAAAGTAGGAAAGTAAGAAATAAGAGACTATTCTATGGCGGGACTCACACAGCACGAGGTTTGTGGAAACGTTTACCTCATTGTTTATTATTTATGGGTATATTGTGAAGTCGAAGAAAATTCGTTTCATTTGAAATAAACAAAATTATTGTTACGTGGAATATATACACTATTAAAGCATTTATACGATATTGTTGTGCAAAATGTTGATTTTGCGTTTGCCAGAACATTCGTTTATTTCCGCGCTAAGCGCGTTGTTAATAGCCGTACAGTAAACATGGAAGCTCGCTCTTATTTCTTAAATAATATAATATGTGGAAGAACTCTGGCTTTTAATAGAATGCCTAATCATTTGCGGTGCATTTTTATCGCACAACATGTATACAAGTATCACAAACAGATACACAATAACATATTAAAACATTATACCTATTTCTTGAAATTCATGGAACACAATTGTTATACTTTTACCATAATTTGAATTAAGTATTAGTTGTTCAGAGCTAAAAAAAATATATGCATCATATAACGATGACAACACCCGTGACGACCCGTGACGAACAAATAGACATACGCTTCCAAAACGCCTTGCGTGTGCTGCGCAGTTCTGGACGAGTCATCGAGGAGAACAATCTACTGGTCACCAAAAAAAAAATCATATGAAAGATCGGACTCAAAAAACGGAGAAAAGGTGACGGATTCCAATATAATCCAAGAGACAGGAGCACAGACTCCTCCCGGTCGACGTACGGTCGGTCGCCCTAGGTAGGTACCGATTAAGCGACGCAGTGATCGCTTTAGTTGCGATTGGCGAGGACCAGCCCAGCATCGTGTTCATCTCGTAGGCCAAGACACAATTTGAGTGAAGTGCCAAGATAATACTAGTAGTAGTATGAATATATGAATCTAAACAGTTCTGAGAGTAAAGATGTTGCTCTTATATCTATCTGTATTATGTTTTTTATATTTATTTAAATATAAAAACTGTTTTCTACATTTATTTAAATATTATGCTTTTAATATGCAAACAGTGTAAAAGTTGTACGTGTCTATCCAAATTTTTTGTAACCTCAAATAAGTTAAATATGAGAGTAAATTAATACTAAAAGTTCTTTTTATTAGTATATATTTTTTGATGTGTACTGAAGAATACAACATCAACGACAACAATTCACTGTTATAATAAAGTCTGTTCCTTTTTTGCAATATATTCTTTCCTTACTGTAGGAAGAAACTCTGACTTTGGAAAATTAGTTCTATGTATAATAACTACGCGGTTAATTTTAAAAAAATCTTACCAAAATAATGTTTCTTCAATTCTCTACGGGGTCGTATAATTATTATTCGCAAATGAGGAAACACGTTTTATTTTTACGCTTAATGACGGTCATGAACCCGCACATATCACAAAGGTCACCGTAATCGAAACTGTTAGGAAAACCCAGTCCTTTATTTATTAAATGATAATTGGTGTTAAATGTCAAATTTCATTATTAACAATAATAATAATCCCCACAAAACTATTCACTGATTAATTTCTTTCATGTCCTCTCCATTCTACGTGACATTGGCAAAATCATCCGCGCTATTATGGCACTATTGAAAGCCATTAATTCAAATGGAAGAAAAAACAACAAAACTGATTATTTTTGTTATATTGTATTATTCTGCGTGTCCTTAATCATTTAACGAATGTATTAATATGGACGAATAGATCTAATGTTTGGGTGTCTTACTCGATTTAACGTCTATATTAAAATAGTAAATGGTTTTGATAGGTACCCAACACAGTGGGATCGTGTTAAATAGTGGTAGAACCATGCTATGGCAGGAATCGGTCGGCTCGACTGTGAAAATGCTACACCCTAACAAAATATTGGCGTAAAGTGGTTTTTATGTTGTTGGATTTTATATAGTGCAGCAGTAGTGGGTCAACTCGTTTCTCCTTCATATATTTCCCGCTTCACCTATTACTTCGTTTAGGATGGTCATGGGCGGTGGTGATCATTTCTTACGCGATGATTGGCTTGATTGTTGACCTATATTTCCGATAAAAAATTAAATGTTTTGTTAGAATGAGATCAAAAGGTTTAATGTACGCTAAAATAAACTTAAAAATTTTTTAATGAACGTATGTATGTAGAAACAAATAAGCATTATCGACTTTATATATTGCCATCGATGTACATGATAGCAGAGGAAATACAACTACAGTTGAGTGGGACTGTCGTCGTCTAACTTAAATTATTTGATTGCCTATCACGCCTTTCCTGTGAGCCCTATCGAGAGATCAGTGCGGATGGGCTCCAGCGTCTTCACACTAACATCAAATCGATTTGTTCTTATTGATACAATTGTACTCACTCTCACATATATTTATTGATCCTCCATCATTTCACTATTGTAAATAACACCGACAACGCCAAACATACTTTGCGAGTTTTCCTCAAAGTATACAACACGTGTTCGCCTCGACATGAGGCGTCTTCAGGTAAAGTAGACTATGGAAAACGTGAATGAGTAAACTGTGTGTTTTATACATATATTTACATTTTGAATTCAATATTTCTTATTATATTTTTCATTTCATATTATCTGGTGAAAAATATTTTCAGTGATACACTTATTCGTGGAAAGTTAAAAATATCCCAAACAGCTACGTAACATTTCCTTAGGAGGGCGAAGGAGTGAAGGCGGCGCGTGGCTCGCCCATTCGCCGGTTTATACTTCCCGCGACCGAAATAATCCACAATCGACGGCATCCGTTATCGAGCACTGGCTACTGCTTAACCGTATGTCTTTAGTCTTAGCAACGATATAAATATAACTCGAAGTTGGGTCTAAATGTCATTCTCTTAATTCTCTTTGTTTCCTTTTAGAAGGATTTTACTTAACTTTATTTGCCTTTTTATTTTAAAATGGGGAAACAATGATGGCGCTATGGTTTCAATTTTTATGTGCATGTACATCAAATTTTTCTATCGTTCACTAACACAGTTACCATCATAATTTCTTCTAAAGAGACGGGTGCGCAAAAATTAGGAGGATCATTGGTAACCATCCAATTATTAATATTTCTATTTATGAACATAAAACAAAACTGAACAAAACCTACTTAATCAATTTATTCATAATGAATTTGTTTAACTAGTTCTATTCAAGACGTAAAGAGAGGGGTTTTGATTATCATTATACCATGTTTTATTTTTAAAGTTTGCTATTAGTGAGATCGGATTAATACTGACTTTTACACTCATGTAAATATTGCGTAGGTATATAAATAATTTGCCTATTTTTCGATATCGCCTTCTGCGAACGTTTATCTTAATAATTTTAGTGCGAAGGTATGTGGTATAAAGTAAAGTTTGCTACGACTACACTAGCGAAAAACGTTATTTAGTATCCTATAAAAGTTAGCGCTCTGCGGGATTTATGAGACACGCACAGCGCAGAATACCATGGTGCGGCTGCCATCGCCGGAAGTGTGGACCGGTTCTAAGCATTCCTATAAATCGTCCAACGCACTCCTACCACGAAGTTAGGTATATGGTATCACTTAAATTACTTCTGTATTGTCCTTATATATTAAGATGTTTCGTTTTCTGAATTGTATTGTTACTTTATTTCTATTTTAATTATTTATTCTTAAAGACATTGACACTTTTAAATGCCAGTAAGTGCCTTAAATTGCGCTTGTAAATACCCATATAAACATTTGTAATATTTATTTATAATTTTCTAAGATATTTGTTTTGTTTGAAGTCGAAGTAGCTAAAACTTTATTTAAAATATTACATTTAAACTAGTTTTAAATTGGTTTATCGCTTTAAGAGAATTATAGATATAATTACAAAATTTAATTTGTTTTTAATGCAAAATAGAAAACTAATTAGATGTACAATGACTTGCCTATTTGTGTTTCAATATTACTGCCTAAATAGTTCCGCGAGGAAACAATAGAGCGGAGCTTGCTATTAGATGGACAAAAAATTCTCTATGTAATTTACATTTTGATGTAGAACACATTGCCAAACACTTATTACAGTGGAAGTGTGGCATTGTCAAATGTTGTGAAGTGTGTTTTGTAAGGTGTGTTTTATAAGGTGGGATACATTATAAAATACTTCTCCTTCAATTTCAATTAAATAAAGACATATGTGTTTTATTGTTAACTGGAAAATATTTTATTAAAACTTATAGAACTTGTATATTTTTTACTAGAAAAGTATTTTGCTTATTAACATATTGAAAAATTATTCCGTGTCCAATATTTTAAGAAAAGTTTCGTCCCTATAGCATTGTTTCCAACCTATTGTTTTGGCTTTCCGTTCAAGCAAATGCGTACTGCGGTGTGTTTTTTCATTACTGTGGGTACTTTGTTTCTCTTTTTTATTCCCATACTATATAGGCTTTATGCAAAGACAATACGCATATGTAGATTGTAATGTAACAATCCGTTCATCGTTTCTCGTTCATTTTGCTCCGAAACTTAAGGTTTTAAAAAGAAAGGTACAAAAAAATAAAATTAAATCACAAAATTTTAACAGGTTGAATACAGTGATTTGCTTTTAATAACAAGGTCAAAATTTAAATATTTGCGTATAATATTCTATCTTCTCCGCAAATTTTAATTTTTATATCTCCGAATGTTTGTATTTGAAGCTGCCTAGTACATCCACTTTTCATATTATTCTGTAAGCATATTTTTTTAGGTTTTAACGCATTGATATCGTTTGGTGGAGAGCTGATAGATTAAGTAGAGTATAAATAAATTAAGAAGGTAACACATGTTTAAACATACATACATACATATTGTCACTGTCTCGTAGGGGTAGGTAGAGACCACTGATCAGATAAAAAATTAGCAATTTGGTCAAGTTATGTTTTCCGTAGGGTGCCTATTCCGAATCTGATGTAAGGTAGTGAAAGTCGGGTTTGGCAGAAGAATCATGAAAGCAGACTGAATTCGGTGGAAATGAGAGCATTAAGAAGTATGTGTGGTGTAACTTTAAATGATTGAATAAGAAATGAAGATATAGGAGAGCGATGTGGAGTAAAAGGTGTTGTGACAAAAGTGGGGAAAGGGATGCTTAGATGGTTTGGGCACATAGAGAGGATGGGTGAAAGACGACTGGCAAAATAAATTTACGTTGCGAATGTGGATGGAAGAACATGTTAGTGGGTACATATTTTGAAATCAAAACATTTATTGTGTTATCTTTGAAATTTTCCTTTAAAAAGTACCTAACGTTTTAAAGTTACTGTTATAAAATTGATTTTGTAACAGTAACGCGGGACCTAAAATAGTCTGGAATTCGATCTTGTTGTTATTGAATGAGTGCGGCGACGGAAGCTTTACTCCAAGTGCCAGCACAAATTGTTGATTACAAAAGAGCAGCAATTGAGACGTCGTGCCGCAGGAAGTGAGCAGATTGAAACTTATGTATGTCTGTCTATTTTGCAAGAGAGCTGTTACTCGAGAAACGGCCTTCTTGCCTACTTTCTAACTAGTTCCTAGATATTATATTATTAAGTTCAGTAAAATAAATATGTTTTTATTCTTATCGATAATATACCATTTAATATTTTTTGACACTCTTTTTTAATGATTCTCTTAGCTCATACTCTTATATGAAAAGCATTTTATGGCTAATTTCATTCAGTTATATAAACGATACTCCAAATCTTTTTCTGTAGTATGAACAGGTCTGGGATAATATAATATGAATACCACAATATCGCAGGAAGTCGACTTTTGAATAGTAATTTGGCTATCGCGTTTGATTTTGTGAGAGATGACAACTGTAAATCCAATCTCTCTTCCGTTCCTTAACTTCCTTTATTTCACCTTCTTGCATTTATATACGCGATTTGGCTCATGTCCTCTTAGCAGGATAGTTGATTCGACTTGTCAATATGGAGATCGATATATCATATGATCAATATATATTGATCATATGATATATCAATCTCCATATTGACAAGTAATATTATATATTATAATCAGTTTTGGTGTATTACACCTCTATATCTTATACAGATAAAAATATAAATGATTATAATCGTATTTAGTGGCCGTGCTTTCTCATACAATGAATTTAAAGCATTTTTTTGTTCACCAAACTCATTATATATGTATTTATTGCTCATGAAATAAAAATGAGTCCACATGAAATAGAATTTTCATGCTAAACTAGAAAGATCTGAAACAGAACTGCCATTCCTTACGTTCGCTCGGCGCTGGGTATTTTAATTTGTGTAATTTATTTAGCTGAAAGCCTGCAGTCCAAAAATTTGTTGACTCGTAATTTAGTTTAACTTTGCGCCTACAATGCCATTTATTTTTAATAAAAGTCTACCAGAGTATTTTATTTAGCTATAACTTACTTAAAGTTATAGAAGAAAAAAGACATGAGACATATAGAAGATAAATAACGTAGATTATAGCGAGTGTTAAAATGCTACATGTTATTTTTGATATCTGTTGAACCAATATGACGGTGTTAAAATATATACTCATATGCCAAAGTACATAGTGGACGAAATTGCGGTCACTGCTAGTAGATAAACATAAACTTCATTTGTGTTATGTCTATTCAGTTGAAACTAAACACAGGTAAAAGTGATAGATCCATGCTACGGTACAACTGGGCAGTCTCAAACCATAAAGCATATTGGTGTTAAGTGGTAGCATGTTTTATGCTACTGTGTTTCATACAGTGTGTAAGGCTCAATTTCTTTTCTTTTTTATTTCTATTTTTCCCTCCTATAATACAGCTTACTCTAAGACGTAAGAAACATCAGGTGATCTTCTACACGTTTGCTAAGCTTTCCCATAAAAATGTATAAAGTAAGAAAATAAGTTTTTAATCCAATTTTCAGTTATTTTTTCTTAAGGTCAATCAACATTATCAAAATTAGTCGTAGCGCTTCCTTATAGGGATGCTTTGTCTTAATCGTCACACTGGGCACGTGGGTTGCACCGCGCACTTCCAGGAATGTCATGTTGAGAATGTTGTTGACTTATCTTAGTGTTTCATTTCTTCTTGTCTCTCGCGTTTGGCGTAAATCTCTGTTTAGTGGTGAAAGACGTCTATCATTGTCATTCTTATACCATCTATAGACATCGCGATTATGGCATATTCATCTACATATATCAACCTGTGACAAAGAATATAATGGTAAGTATTACCTATGTTCTGATATATGAAATTTTGGTGCCAGTTCTTGTTAACTGAACATTATATTACATGATTAATGACGTCAGGCGTTTCTCGCGGAAATCCATTATTCAGATTGAAGAGTGAATTGTTAAGATCCGTCAAAAATCAAATTCAATTATTTTTGAAATTTCAGAAATAATTGTGCATACTGCGCATGTCATTTACGCTGTTGAAAAGTGGTGTTGTGTGATTACCGTTACTGTTACGCAAGCAAGATTGTTCCGAGTTATTTAATCTACATCTAATTATATTACGTGTTATAGTATTTAAATTTACTTATCAATGACACCACTCAAATTATCATATCAATGTGATGGTGAAAGTATGGACACGGGTAATACAATAATACTCATTTCCGTTACATCCTATTGTTTGCAAATGACTCATTGAAGTTATCACAATAGTGACTCGTAGCAATCGGTACGGTGTGTATTTTCTTGAGCAAATTGTAAGACACGACCAGGCCGGTACAATGTATATCTCGTTCTAAGAATTATTTTTAAAATTTATAACTCTGGCATATGAATTTTTACTTTTTTGTAAATCTACTGTTGTTGGCTCAGTGGATTAGATTTAGTGCTATAATATTATCTTTGTTAGAATTTTTATTTCAATATTGTAGATATGCATTTAATATCTTGAGATATCTCCAATGTATTAAAATATGTATGTTGCTCATTAGTTATTGGTAAAAGAGGTATACTCTTTTAAACAAGTCTGCGTAATTTTTTGGGAAATGTTCCACTCAAAGTTGCTAGATATGTTAACAGAGCATGTAGCAAACAAAAAAAAATCTTTTCGATTTTATGCGGAATTGAACGGATTTTGTTCCTTTTCTAAAAATAAGAACCAAGTATATATTTCTCTAAGATGCGATAAATATCTTTAAATATATATTGAGTTGATTTATTTAGGATAGTTATAATCAAAATCTTATGGCAAGTATTCTTATATCGGATACTAATCACGTAAATCATCATCAATACAGTTGTAACATGAGAGATCATTTGTGGATATTGGCCTCCCTCAAAATTGGGACCATAATCCTCATGCCAGAGAACCAACTAGGGATCACACATTGGTTTTTATTACTAAGGTATACGTTGCTGGCCATCTGTTGGTATTTGGCCCCAAAGTTACCTTGTACGGCACCTATGGCAAGAAATGAGTACTCTATTCTACGTCAGAAATCACACAGTACATAAATAAGAAAGAAAAAAGACGTGATAAAGGTCCAAGTTATGTACGCATTTAGCCCATTTCTAATTCAATTCGCTGACTCAAAGGGTTACTTTCATCGCAGTGAAACTAAGTCATCAAAAATATGTTTTTTTATTGTTATGGCAACATTTATTGAAAAATTCTAGAAATACGAAGGATGCTAAATACATAGTATCTGAAGCGTGTACGCTCATACAGAAACAAATCCGGAGTCTGTTTTATCTTAAGGGACGAAATATTCGAAACGATTGGAAATTCGGAAATATTATTGTTTGAGAGATATCTTAATGTGTAAATTAGGTTATAACAAACTTAGTACTTTGATTCCATCAAATTCATCTCCAAAAGTAGAATTCTTCATTACTGTATTTTTATGTAGTCAAATATTTCTTATAAAAGATCAGTGATAATTTTAATATTAATAAGGTTATTTTTAATCATTTCAACTAAGCTTATAATGTTGGTTCACATGGAGTGGATGGAGTGAATTCTCTTCACAACGAACAGATCGTCAGGTCGAACCTCACCAACTATTGCTACTTTATATTAAAACCATATCTGATCATTTGTTTTTTTTTACGCAACCCTATCAATGTTTCTTTAGGTCTGCGAAGTGCTGAGTTTACAAATGTTGCAAGAAGTCTCCGGTGAAAGTATGTAGTGTCCCCGCGCCGCAGTCGCCAACCTCAGTAGCACCGCAAAAGTTATACTAGGAAGTGACACAATACTTTCAGTTTCGTAATTAAGATGAGAATAAACTTCCAAACACTTTAGTAAATTTGTATTCAAATAATTTTCAATACAGACAGACTATTAATCAAGACGATTATGGTTTGCTAATCTTTAACCTTTTCACGATGGCCGGGGTGCCATTATCTAGAATAAGAAAATGTTAATTTTAAACTTTGTAGGAATGAGTTGCTTCTTCGTTCACTTAACTAAAACGTGATCATTTTTCACGGTGCCAGTGAAAAATGGTCACGTAATTTTACTGATTGAAATCACTATCGATTTATTAACTTAAGATCGTTCTATTTATGTACTTAAAAACCGTGGCGATGGGAACCTAATTTTATGAGAAGAAAACAAATGATATTGTAGTTCCTTGTCGAATTCTAATAAATAAAATTAAGAGAAATTGCTAAGTCGTCAATTTAGCAAGACACGATATAGTACTCGTACAATATAGTTCTTCAACAAAATTAATACAACTGATTAAGAATTGAGCCAAAAACATATATGCAAAAAAAGTATAGGAGGACCACTCACAAGCACATCCACATTCAAACACATAGATGTACACATTTATATACTTACACGCGGGCGCGGTTGTACAACGAATTGAACAAATATGAAATAGTTCACAGATACACATTTTATATTAATTTTCTATAAAAATTAGTCTAAATATTTTAAGATTAATCAATGTGTTTATCCGTTATACAAATACGAGTATTACATACACTTAGAAGTATGGAACCATTGGATCAACCTCTTAAGAACTAAATTATTACCAATAATGAAGAAAAATCACAACCGCACGTTTTTTTTGCACAAGAGTATATATGCAGTTAGAAAATTTATAAAGCTTAACATCGTAATAAATTTTTACAAATATAAAACTGTTTAATGTAGGAAATATCAAATTCTTTAACTAATGCGTCAATACATCTCTGTTGTATAAGGAACTTTGCGTGATCGTTGTTTTCCTGTCATTGAAATGTATTAAGTTTTTATATAAATTAATTTGTGAACAAGGTTCGTTTTAATTTAGACCGTGAGCTTTTCTCAGTAGAAAATCTTATTTTACATGGTTTTTCTCATCAATCTCATTTTACGTCCCCTTCTGAGAGATTGAAATAAATAACCCACTGCATTCTAGTAGTCCACTTCTGTAATATCTTTTCTTAAAGATAAATTACCCTTTAAGACTAACCTATTTATGATTCACAGGTAGGAACGATATATCGTTTTTTGTTCTATCTACATTACATTTCCTTATCATTACTTTTCAGGTGTATTTCTATTGTTTACTCTCAACTGATAGATGTTCTTTGTAATCTATTTTCACCAACAAATATATGAATAAGACTACGTAATTTTTTTTGGTCCTTTTATTATTCAAAGCAGTGTACGAGCAGCGCTCAGCTTGTAGCACTTATTTTATTAGCACGGTGCAATGAGGCTCAAATTGGTCGGCGCAATCACGCCGACCCGGCCGAATCTCATTAACGGTCCAGATTGATAGCCCCTGGAAAATGCTTAAAATTATTTCACGCTACATTAATATTGAATATTTACGATGTCGGCAATGTTAATATCGAACTCTTAACTGATAACTTCCAACCTAAGTTTCCAAACTGATGCTTGCTGAGGCCAATATCTGTGAATTACAAATAAAGTGCACATTTTTATCGTTATAATGGAGGTGATGGAGGATTTGCTGATGGCTGTTTCTCGTTTAGTAATTCTCTATACAAAATTATCGCAGACACAGTATTATTTTTCTGATTGATGTTCGCGGTTCTTAGCAAGGTAAGTTTGACTGCAAACATACATACATACATATCGTCACGCCTGTTTCCCGTAGGGGTAAGCACGTTGCCTATTCAGATATACCACAGATCTCCATCTGCTACGATCTCGGCTTAATTTCCTTGCTTCCTCCACACTCATCACTCTTCTCCTCACCACTCTTCTCCTCACCACTCATCTCCTCGCCGGTCTTTCCCTACCAGCTAGCAGCGAGCGAGTGAAATCGCCTTTCAATGTTATCTTCACATTTTTCATCTCTTGTGGACAATGACCCCAAATATACAGGCTCATTCACTTTTTCTCCTGCAATCAGCACCTCACACTGCTTCGTAGTGTCTTATCTTTCAAACCATTTTTCAAAAAAAAAGTTCAACTGTCATCCTTTCATATTTTGGTATGGCTAGTTCTCAGAAGACTATCTCAAGGAATATAATGAAATTATTTATTTTCTATGTCATTTACTACATGTTGCTCCATACTACAATATTTTTGTTCTTATATTTTTACTTTACACATAAAACACATTAGAACATAAATCTATAAATGTAAATATTTAGACCAAAGTTTTATAAAAAAAGTAGAATAGGGAGTACATGAACATATGCTTGAATATTAAAAAAAAAATATTTTTGTATTACACTAGTATATTTTTATATCTATATGTCTTTGTTTCAAATACTTAAATTTACACTGTTGTATACAAATGTATACTTAGTGTACGTTATTGTTATTCAGACGGATGACATAACGCCAAGGAGCGGTTTGCAGTCACGTACGAGAATATAATCTGATGGTTTTTGCTCTAAGATTCAAGTCAAAGACGCTGTTGCCCTACGGCACCGACTCGAGGCAGAACATCGAATTTATCCGAACCCAATTTAAATAGATAGGTAACGGTTTGTTACGCAATGGAACATCGACCCGAGCTCCGAAGCGAGTCCATTTGATCACTTATGCATCAAACGAGTTCCGACATCTCCCCTCGTCTTGAACACCATAACAATCTTGTATATATCGTCTTACTAAATTTTATAGCCATCAGTCTCTTAGCTTTGAGAACGTTCTTAATTGATAATATATTTTAATGGGTAATAAAAGTTGTCATATGATTAGACACGTTTTTTAAAAGGATATCTATGTTAACTTTATTATTATTTAATATTTTCGTAAAAAAATACATAATTTAGATAAAAATAATAATATATTTAATAAATAGGTATTTACGCACTATTACATTAATTGGTGCATGCGATTCTAATGTTGAAAGATTGTTTTATATACTTTTAGGTGCATAAAAATAGTTATTATACACGCAAAGGCATATATAATAATTAAGCATATAATAATTTGAAATAAAACAATGTGTTATTTTCATACAAACACGAAAAATACTATGCACTGAAATTCGGTTCGCTGGAACCAACCACAGTTCCAGAATTTGGTTGAGGTAGGAACCGCCTTTCTCAGTTGTATGTGATTAATTGATAGATTTTGGTTTGGAAGCGCGTGCAAGAATGTTGCCTTTAGAGATTAAATATATGTATTACAATAAATCTTTTACAATGTCGGTAGTAGTAAAGTATTCAATTATATTGTGCCTAGCTCTAACTCTTATTTATTAATTTATTATTTCCGATTGTTGATCTAAACTTAATGTAATTATTGAAACAAATTTAACACTTCTAAAATTTCCCAGCTGCGGTTAAAGTTAGTCTCACAATATATAATAAAAGGTTTCTTTTAAATGACTAATTGGAGCGTTCATAACATTAATTTAATTTGTTAAGCATCGTCACAGTCGTTAAAAATATAAAAGGTTACTTGCTTTTTACCTGTAAATTGAAAATATATTAGGACCGAATGTAGGATAACATCTATTCACCAGTAGCCGATTGCGCAGGTCACACCGTGTATGCAATGCATTTCTGAGTCAAAATATCGGTAGTGCATTTTGTGTGCAAATATGTTGGTTTGCAATTATTACTAAATGTGCAAAAAGCAGCCATCTAGATAATACTGGTTTGTAATAAAAATTATCTTAGATATGTTAAAAAACAATTCAACGATAGTTTCAATTTGAGACCTCAAATTAAGCGCCAATGCCAGGATCTTCAGGATTGCAGAAAGTGAAAGCAGAAAAAAAAATGATGATTTATTGTTTGCAAAAAAGACAAAAAATAGCCCAAAATGTATAATAGAAAATTAAATAATCAATTAATAAATGTATAATGTATAGATCCAAAATATGAGGAATCAATGAATGTGCAGTTTTTTAAGTATGCTTATTTTAAATTTCTTCATTACTTCAAAACTTAAATAACATGTTACATGACTATTTCTGGAATAAATGTTATTCATTTTAACAATGCATATTTTTTTATTTTACTTTTACTTAACTGTACGAAGGCGAACGATTTATATTACAAACGTGTTTTTTTTTATTAACCATGCAAATGATAACAAGACAACTTTTAGATTCGGAGGATGGTCTTCAACATACAGTGTGGTTTCTTGAACGGGTTATTCAAAGACAATGTCATTTCATATTGCAAGAAAGCTGGCAACCAGAAATCAGTATTTGTTTATATTGATGTTAAGCGGCGCACATCATATAACCTTAACATTGAACTTTAGTTGCTTGCGATATATTCTGCAATACAACAAATAAGCTGCATGACTGCCAATCGTGGTGTAATTAATAAGATCAAGTCAAAATGTACACTGACAGAGGCCGGTGAGGTATAGCAGCTTTACTGGTTGTCAGTCTGATCGTGTACTGGCAATGCTAATTCCCAGAACAGACAAGGTCTATTTCTAGAAGCCGTGAACTGTAAAAAGTTGGTGAAACATTACAAATACAAATTCTACATTTTTCATGTGATAAAGACACGCTGTAGGTGGACTTCTGTCAAGGGTTTTTGACAAAGAATACAAAATGTCAAATTTTTCAGATCAGTCAGCTTCTAGAATTAATAGGATTCTATAAGCAAAGCTTTTTTGTTAGATTTAGCACTTAGTGTATAATCAGGCTAATTGTGGTATGGTCGTCCGCACCTCGTTATTGGCAGCCGCATATTAAGCGATTATCTGCACGCTTTGTTATTCAAATGTTCTGTATCCGTGTCCTTATTTAATATAATTTTAGTTTAAATTCGTTTCAGTCCGAGTCCTTTTGGGAATTACCTAACATTAGCCGACACGTATTGTCGTTTCAAGCACGTATACTGCGAATGGATTCTGAATTTTGTGTAAATGCGTGAGGTCACACCGCTCACGTCCTTTGTATTTCTTCTCAGGCAGGTTTTTATAAATGTTATTCGACTTTCAGTAGTACTTCCATTTAACATGAAAGGAATGTGACAGGTGTATTTAGAGAAGATTTGTTTTATTTTTTTTATTTTTATATATTCACACCTATCCCCCGCAGGGGTTGGCAGAGACCACAGAGCTCCATCCACTACTATTCATTGCAGCAAGACGGTTCTCCATTAGTCGCTTTTCGCCCTCGTGAGAAGATATGCAATTGTTTTTTTTCTACATTATTGGTAATAATTTAGTTCTAATGAGGTTTTAATAGTCAAACCATGTTACTGGCACTTAATAAAGAGTCTGGTTATGAGAAAGAAGTTAATTCTAAATTCGAAGCCTTAGTTTTTTTAAAAAATAATCCCCCTTTCAGTTTGTGACTTTGTACTTACTTTTCACGGGTTTGCAATTAGATCAGATAGAGAAGGTTATCATGCAAGGAAAACTAAGTTCGTGTTATTTTTAGTAGAATAATTTTATATAAACTTAACTTTCCAAACAAAATTTATAAAATCTTTTACATGGATTTCAAGATAAACGCTTCAATGCGTCAGATTGTAAGAAAAGTCATCAATCACGAGCGTAGCAAAAAAAGGAACTCCTCGTTGTGAGAATAACACTTTAAGAATATAATACCTTCAAGGTAGCAAGAAAGAGTTTTTATTTGTCGAATACTGGCTTCTATCGATATCAATTAAAATATTTAATATCTAAAATTATTTACAATATTCTATAGTTATAAATTTTTTTAAAATTTTCTTAACCATTATACATATTTTGTTTTTAGTCTTATATATACATGGTGAACGGTGACTACATTTTGAAGTTTGAATCACCGAACGATATAGTCTGTTTTAAAAAAATTAATTAAAAACTGACAAATAATTCTTTAACAAGTTTTAAAACTTTTTAAAAAAGTGATTTGTCCTGTGTTCTAAGATGTGAAAGCACTTAAAACTGTAGATAATAAGACTACGTAGGTCTGTTTATATGCTGTGTAACAACACGTCGAAGGTTAAGAAACTTTTCATGTGAATGTGAAGATAAATCTGGTTCATGTTAGCGTATTGCTTTATCAAATTATCATAGACAGTGAGCACTGTAGTGTGATACTCGCGGACCGAGGTCGATGTAATGCGAGAGCCACACTCGTAGGGAATGTGACCAGAATATATTATGTTTATGAGGGCATAACGGGCCACTTATACTTTATTATTGCGTATATGTATTTATATAGCAAAACTCTGTTTACATCGAGTGTTTGTTCAAACAGTATCTCGTTCAAGGAATAAACATTTCCGTGGTGTGTATCCATCGGTGTTTGGTTAACGTAATTAATTCTATTTAATTTTTTCGGCACAAAGATTATACAATAATCGGAATGACGTATCCATTTTAATATAAAAATACTTTTGCTAAGAGATTCTTTGTAGCATACATTTACATGAATATTTACTATGTTTAGTATTTACGCCAAAGATGTGTTTTTTTTAAAACCAACTCTGCTTTGATTTTCATTACGGATACTAATGATTATTGTAGTCATAAGTAATATATTTTAGAAACATTAGTAACCAGTTGTAGCAATAAAGGGCTATTACATGCGGTTTTAATGTCGAATTGGTATATTCTACATATAAATTAATTAAAATTGTATGTCTATGTTTTATTTTTTTTATCTTTTATTTTTTTAGTTATCTTTGCTAGATAACAATGTTTAAAACAACCATCTATCATTTTTGTCTATGTATCTTCTTTACCACAGCCCTACCATTAACTTTTATCACAGCATTGGCACCATGACCAGGACGAAACACTGACTGACAAGTACTAATAACTGTTGTTTAAATATAAAGTACAACTTTAGGTACCCTTGAATGTTCATTATATATTTATTAAGAACGAGGGAGGGAAGGCCGCCTAAAATAGCGTGAGATGAGATAGCGCTTTAATCACATTTCATATTATACTATGATTTTATTCATGTCTGTTTATTTCAAAGCTAAATTAAGTCCTGAATATAAGATAAAGGTTAAAGGGTACTTTATTCAAATTACCGAGCTATTTATATGAGCTTTAACAAATGTCTACGTGCAACAAAAAAAGAGTGTTTCCAAATTGTTCCAGGAGGACGCAAACGGAAGTAAACCTTATTATTTTCTCTTAAATAGTAATTCATTTTACGCACATTGATTCGAGAAGTGAAACTTTATTTATATGTTGCCTTATAGATCTGGGCTTTTTACGTTAAAAATGGTCCGTAAAATCAAGGGTCAGCTGATTGTTCCAGTAGTAAGGCGCAGCAATCTTACCGTCCCATGGGATCTGTGTTATTTGTTACTGTGGCTGAATCGTTCGTCGCACATCAGTTTTAGAGCCGCCGGCCCAACTATTACTCAACGCACAGATTTCTTTTTTAAGCGATATCTGTAAGTTCACGACTATTCCACCATCTATTATTTTCATCCATCGTTGACCGCAAACTGAATCATAATGGTTTGGTCGTTTAATTTTACTTCGGCAGAGAGTTTTATTTGGTGAAGCTGTTACAGTCCCAACATAATTAAGCACTGGAGATTGCCATCAGTTTCATTACTTAATGGTTTGTGTTTAACGTTTCATTTGATTTACATTTCGTGTCCCACAGGACAACCTCAACTTGATGAGGATACTGATATTAACTTGTATTGTATTTATAAAGAAGAGAAACTTCTGGAATAAACGTTTGCTTTAAAGCTAAATATTTGTTTTAAATAAATTAGGTTTTCAAGCATAAATAATAAAAAAACTACAAAGTATATTAGTAAAATTCAATAACTTTACGAAGAAAAGTGTAGGTTTTATTTTTTTTTAATTATTTCCTCTAAAAGCTGACCGCCACGTCGGGTACACTTTTGAAATCTAATCACAGTATCCTGTATAACTCGCTGAAGTTGTAACGTCGAGATACCGTAGTACTGTGATGGTCATCGTTTGTGTTTCATACACTTTACTTTCTTTTACCAAGAATAAAATTCTATAGGGGTGAGATCCGGCGACCTGGGTAGCCGGGGGATAATGAAGAAATGGCTTATTAATTTGTTAGGGAAGAAAACACAAATATGCTCCATGGTCTCTGTAGCATTGTGAAACGTAGCGCTATCTTGTTGAAACTATGTGTGTGAAGTGAAGACAGGATGTTCCCTCAAAATTGGCAGAAAATATATAGTAATTGTTTACTGTTTATTTGACCTTTAGCCTAATTCTACCATTATTAGGGTGTCCCCCTATATGTTGTTCTTAAGATCAAGGGTAATATTATGGATAAAATATTTATTCACATGATAACCTTTTATTATCAACTATTAAACTAACAGAATGAAGAGCATTAAAATTATGTATGATGTTAAAATGATTGATTGACAAAGCTCAATTTTGCTAGAGCCAATTTATAATAGCATAATTTTTAGTAAAAATAATTTCGTGACTGATTAAATATCTGAATCATAACTACTGTAAAACTGACACACTAAAATAACTGAAATCACGACGAGTATTTATGAACGGGGTTATTCCAATTAGCTCTGAGAAATGCTTCTGGTTTCGGGTTTGTGGTTTCGGTGTATCACAAAAAGTGGTATTGCCGAACTTGGCAAAAGTAGTGTGGGACGTTTCCCGACTAGATGAAGTGACGATCTCTCTCAGAGTGGCTGGCAGAAAATAGATGACTGTAGCCGAAAATCAGGCAAGGTAACGTGCCTTGGACGAGGTCTATATTGATGACGATGATGGTACAAATTTGAAAATTTAGTGATAATTTAGAACTATATTTCTAGTTTTTTTTAAAAAGCTTTTTATTATGTAATTCGTATCTAATTCTTTTGTTATTGTCACAAATTATATATATATATATTATATATATATATATATATATATATATATATATATATATATATATATATATATATATATATATATATATATATATATATATATATATATATATATATATATATATATATATATATATATATATATATATATATATATATATATATATATATATATATATATATATATATATATCTTATGAATACTATTATCGGAGAATCAAGCACACACATATTCACAATTCGGTAATTAGAACACACTTGTTATTTTATACAAATTTATTCCTCGTCATTATTTTAAGGTGTAAAATATAACGTTTTAATTTAACATTAATAATCAGAACGTAATCAGAATGTATCAATCAAGGTCTTCTCCTTCATACAATCAGCCTTATTTACGCTTAATTTACTTTTATTCAACAAATTTTGTTTTCAAAATTTGTCTTTTAAATTTATTTAAATAAAAATTCAATCAAAAATAAAGATTTGACAACGTTGAACTCAAACGGCTCAAATATAAAACGTAAAGTAAAAGGATCAAAACCTCATTAAAATTAAAGGTGTCAATGCCCTCATTAAAGGTAAAGGGATCAATGCCCTCCCAATGAATAATTTCTATTTTTGTAGGATTAAAAATATGTTAAAAATCATTATTATATAAAATAAAAGATATAGCCTTTGGGTTTATTTACAAATAGGTAAATGTTTTTGTACTAATCCGAGGACATTTTATATAACGCGCATTATATATTTTAGCATAACAGCGATTTCCTTGAATTTCACTTAATCTAACTCGGTCTTATTCGTGTACGGTTCAATACCATCGTGTGTTGGACGTGAATGGCATGCCAGCGGACACGATGCCGTGGCTGCGCAGTGAAGATGCCACCGGTCGCTTCGTTTGCATCATAACACCTTTTGCATAACACTTCTACAACCGCATTGAATGTCAACCGTGCGGCCATAATCACATAAGAAGACAGGTCAAATAAAGTTGCACAAAGTTGTGCTATACCCATAATGTAGCAGATATTCTAATTTTATGTCTTTTGAGATAAGTCAGGTGAAAATAGCGCTAACGATCTGAGGACATGGGTTCGATTATTTAATGATTGAATTAGCTAATGTAAATTCGAACTTTGGAAATGTCTACGTGCATATCGGCAGTTACGCTGTTTTTTCAATGAGTTTATTTTAGTTGCCCAGCAATAGAGATTATATAACGCATTTGCCATACTTTTATTTTTTGTGAGAGAAATGGGCAAATAAGGAAATGGTTCACCCAATGACAAGTAATAAGAACCAAATGATTGACTAGTAAAGAATGTATCTTAGTATTAAGTTAGTGTCATGTAACGGTAAATTAAGAATAAATTAATGGAAGTATAGTAATTTTGAATTTAAAGGCATATACTCCGTATACGGTTACATACAAATTTAAAAACAAAAACAATCATCATTCATTATCACTTAGGAGGGAAATTATATTTACACACATTTGAATATATTTTCTTACCATTAAAATATTTTGAATGCAGTTTCATTGTACGATATAAGTGCAAGTGTTTTCAGTGTATATGGATGATGTTATATGCAAATTGGTACATGAACGAATTATCGCTCAGCAATTGAAGAGTGACGTGGAGTTCGTGAATCACAAGCTGAACAAACTGATTCACGAGCGTGTTAACCGATTCCCAGAATAGTACATAACCTTGGCAGTTAAATGTAGTTTCACTGGGCCATATCCTAACGAATATACCCTCTTTTACCAAAGTTAAGTATTTTTTAAGATCCTCACGTTTTGATTCACACAATGATACGAAATAATCCTTTATAATCCTTCTTCGTATAGTAATAGTAACTTATAATCGTTCAGTGTATGAAATTCATTTATTTTTTTTCTAAAATTTTTTTACATGTCTTCTCCATATGAATTGCAAATTTAACACAACAGTGTCAGTTTGTGTGCGCAACAATGTGCTTGAAAAAATTTTGTGTCTCCAGTTTTTCTTCATATATTTAAATGGACATAGAATTAAATTGAAGTGGATTCAAAGTTTCATCCCCAACATCTGAACGGATGGCGATCTACTACGGTGCTCTTCTCCCGAAACTTCTTTCCACGCACCACTACTCCGTGGAACCAGCTACCTTCGGCGGTCTTTCCGAACTGATACGACATTGGCACTTCAAAAATCAAGCCTACAATACCTAAAAGGCTGGCAACGCTTCCGTGACTCCTGTGGTGTCGCGGTTGTTTGTGGGCGGCGTTGATTGCTTTCCATCAGGCGGCACGCCTGCTCGTTTGTCTTCCTATCCTATAAAAAAATCGTTTAAATACTCTGATACCTTTGGATGAAAAGTTAGTTGACGTATTATAAAATTTTTAACCATGCTGGATAAATATGGAAAACAGTTGTAGTTTCAATCCTAAATTACTTTAAGTGGAATAAAATGCTCTTTGCATTTATATAAATACGCTAGAGGCATAGGGATACGCAGTTAATTTTAAAAATTGTTATTGTAGAAAGAGCCCAAAGACAGGCATTGAAACTGATGCGTGATTGTTGATTTTTTAGTCTTAGTCTGATTCTATCATCAGTTAATACTTCTTTTACTTTTCATTTTAGTACCATTTTTTCCTTTGTTGACGATGAAATTAATAATAATATGTATTGTTAATTTCATCGTCCCTATTGTAAATCTCACTACTAAGGAAATCAAATGTCTAGTAACAAAGTTTCTGCGTAAGTTATGAGAAAACCGGAAGCATATTAACAATATTAAAATTAAAAAGTCAAGTATGACTTCATACAGTAAGCTGAAACTATACACTCACATCCAATATATATACACTCATTCACTAACCCACATACACAAACAGCATAATTTTTGTATTTTTACATTTTATTCAGTCCATATCTAAATGAATCTTATGATATGTATAAATTATGTAATTGAATATTTTTGTTTGTTTTTATAAGTGTTAGTTACATTTTATAATGACGCTTTACTAGTTTTTCTATATTGTTTTCTTATCTGATTCGACGCGATGCATAGAAAAAGAATTCTCCAGCGACGTTCGAGTGCTATGACGCTCATCGTACACTGATCAGTTATTGAGCCCTTTACCCTAATTCTTTTACCATCGAAAACTTAAACTGATTTATTTTCTATGGTATCTTTTGAAAAATTCTACAAATTTAAAAATCCTTGAGAATGTTTTACTATTGTACTATATTAATTTGTTCTAAGACAAACGGAATAATAGTAAAAAATGTATGTGATTAGCTAACGAATTATTTTTTTTTGTTTATATATCACGTCTATCCCTAAAACTTTATGTGACATAAATCAGTTTTTATCCGAGCATAAAATTAAAAATAAATTTTTAACAGGCCGGCATTTAATTTGAGTTGTTCATCATAAGTCTAAAATACGAACCAACTAATTTACGATCCATTGATATTCGTTCTGTTGAAAAATTTAACGATCTGACTCTTCCGAGATAATATACCATAATAAATGTGAATTTCTCGCCTTTTGTGTATCTGTCGCGAGCATAATTATATGTTCCAAGTGATACGTATTGAAGAGAAATATGGGGTTTAATCGGTGTTCTATAATCGGTGGTACTCGTGGAGTTCGTGAGTGTCGGTCGTGTGATCCGAGTTTGTCGAATAAAGATAAATAGGTTTATGAGTGCAGTGCGGGTTAGAAGGGTGCGGGAGGTACGGAGTCAGAAAAGCAAGGGGCTAATTGGCTGTCAACGATGAGTCCGGTTTCCAAGTACTACTACGCTTTAGACGTACATACACATTCACACGTCCGATATTCGAGTGGCAGTTGACGATATCTGTGGCGTGGCGATGTGCGATGAACAATTTTAACCTCTGTAATCGACGCGTAATCTAAGTTGATTAATATAAGTTATATAGTACAAATGTCTTTGAATAAAAATTATGTTATATTAATAATATAGAAAATTCAAAGACAGAATACTCCAATTCTCATATATGTATATGTATATGTATAATGATGAACTTTATAAAAAAAATACAACTTAGGACTGTTACAATTGGCAAGAATTTGTGACTTAAGATCTCATCTTAAGCATCTGCCTTTGTAACGAATACTATGAAATGCGTAATCGAGTAGTACTAGTTCTAGATCTATTTTATTTAGTTTTCGTTCAGAATATTACTGTTAAACTTATCTTTATGTCTTATATGAAACTACTAGCCTTCATTGAAACATGTTCGACAAAAATGACAGTTTCTTACTATGGGCACTTACTAGTCACCATAATGTGAAAACAAAAATTTGAACTAGATTTATAATTTAAAAAGATTTTGTTTCTTTTACATACCGATTATCGAATGATAATGAATAAATATTTATTTTTTAAACGAATAAATTTTGTACGAAATATACAATAATTCATATGAAATGTATGAATCATGTGAATTTTGAATGCTCTTTTAGTTCTTTTAATACTAAATAAATTCCTTAAGTATTAATAGATAAAATATTTTTTTTAGTTATTATTACATTATAGTTAAGTAAAAGTTTTCAAAGTTTGGTTTTATTACTGATCTCTTTTACAATCTAAAGTATGGTAATTAATACCATGCAAGTTTTCTACCAATGTCATAGTTAAATCAAATTCATAGTTTAATCATAGCTAAAGCGTACAATAGATACTCGCGAATTGGGGAAACTTTAATTTAGCAAATAATTTAAAAACCCTTGAATTACCATCAGTTAGTTATTTGAAAAGGATCGTTTGCTTATGATAAATTTCACTTAAAACATTATGTATATTAACGTATCAAAGTTTTTTGATACGTGAATAATGATCAAAAAACATGATTTTGAGTGAAGCGTAGAAAAGTTACATAAAAAAACAATATCTAATTTTAACTTCGATTAATTGAATTAATCGCATAGAAATTAATATGTGCCAGCGTTTCGCTATCTTGATCAACAACCGATATTGAAACTTTTATTTTTGTAGTCTTATGCTCCAGATCAATAGCAAAAAGCATTAAGATTTTAATTTTAGTTTAGAAAAAACTTTGAGTGGATACAGTACGGTACAAGTTGTAAATAAGTTTTTGTAATGGTTTTGGTTAGGTAGGAAACTTATTGTATCATGAACCAAGGTTAGGTGATTTTACACACACAATTCACTAAACAGAAATAACGAAATACTTATAGTAAAAACAAGAAATCAGGCCAGTCAAAAATATTACTCACAAATTAAAATTTTGGCATTATTTGTCTATTTACCCTTTTTTCTATCTAGATAATTTTACAACGTTGCGAGGGGTAAACAAAACGCAATTTCGCTTTTTCAGCCACGTAAAAACGAGCGGAGGGGCTGACATAAATCTGTTGCGAAAGACGTGCAGTGAAGAGAGCTTGGGGACTAAGTAATGAACTAATTACATTACGTGCTAGGCAGCCGGTTTAAATTTTAATGTTTGTTAGTTCGTTTTTTTGCACATGATTCGAATATATCAATTATGTTTTCATAAATGTATTTAAAAACAATAGAGTGACAAATATTAGGGTAAGATGATTAAACTAAATTTATCTACATGTAACTCTAAAACATGACTCTAAAACTCTAAAACGTGATTAACATTTATTTTTAAAACAGTAATAATAATAGTTATTACAGTTTTCAGAATATATATTTATTATATTTTATATATAAAACTGTAATGTATCTATATAAAAACTAAATATTTTACTATGTATTTTTTTTTGTAAAAAATCCATAACTCTATTTAATATTTTACATTTTAATCTTATTTCGTTATAACTTTTAAGCATATGATGGCTTTTATGATTCAAATTATCAAATGATACACACTTTGAAATATCAATGAAACAACAGCCGACGACAGTGTACTTCTGGACACACGCCTCCTTCATAAAGCGTAATCTAGCCCGATATTCGACTTCACCGTTCCAGTTTCTACCTCCCGCCCTACGAAGATCATCATCTAGGTAGGAGGCGTCACATCTACGATTACCAAGCGCGATGTCTAGCACTCGCCTACTCCAGCGGTTGTCGGTTTTCCGACAAACGTAACTAGCCCATTGCTTTTCCACTTTGCTAATTCGGAGAACTATGTTGGTGATACTGGTTCTCTGGCGGTTTTTTTATTCCGAATCCTGTCCACCAGGGAAACTGTGAGCATAGAACTCTCCATAGCACTCTTGAGATTGTGAAGTAAACGGACTGTCAGTGTCTACGTTTCGGTATAAGAGAGTACGGGTAGGACGCACGTATAAATAATTAGCTGTAGAGTACGGCGTCTCCTGATTTCCTCCTGATTTTGATTCGGATTCCAAAGATTCGGATCCCAATGCGGTAATCGAAACTCGACCGTTGTTTCCGAAGCGGTTATACCGCCACTAAACTATTTGAGTCAACGTATGTCATATGCATTTTTATCATCAACAGCATATAAATAAAACACTGTACATAATATTTTCTTTGTATAGTTAATTTTACATTGAAATAGAATAATGTAGATGAATCATTGATAGTGTGGGGTAGATTTTTTGCGTTGAATAGTTATAGAAATCCAGAGTTTTGTAATTAATATGAGAACTTCAGTAAAAGTAAAACTAGTAAGGCTCGAAGGCTTCTACGTAAATCGTTGAGCACTATTTTATACATATATTAAATTAACGTTTTGATACAAAATATTTTTTTTTATTAGCGTATATTTAATATCGAGGAAAAAGGTTAGTGGTATGTACTTACCTTTTTCTTATAATATTTGTGGGCTACATATACCATATTATATATTCTACTTTTGTCATAAGTCATTGAAATTAAAGAACGATTTGACGATGATTGACGACCGATTGGCTCTGGCGAGGCCCTCCGCCCGCGGAGTCTATGGTAGCGGGTTCGATCCCCGCATCGGGATAAATATATGTATGGAGTTATAAATATTTGTTCCGAGTCTGGTACCTCCCCCTCAATCCGCATTTCCGTTCCTGCCCTTTCCTTTCTTCTCTATCCTTTTCCTTCCTCTTCGCCAATCCACGGTCTGCCTTGCCAAAGGATGCGTGGCTAAGGGCGAGCTTAGTCACAAGCGTACCGACCGTCCCGGGATCGGGCTCCCCCGGGTACTATGGTGCCTTACCTCAGTATGCAGGGCTCTGCTAGGGCTGACCTTCATCCTCCCTTGCGGCTCGTGAGATTCACTAAAGACGAATTTAATATACTTAATTTGTCGAAAATGACGGCGACGTGGTTCGCCACCCGTCACGTCCTGATTCTCACGAGGGCGAAAAGCGACCAATGACGAGCCGTTTCGCTGCGATGAATGATAGCGGATGGAGCTGTGGTCTCTGCCAACCCCTGCGGGGGATAGGCGTGAATATATAAAAAAAAAATTCAAGTCATTAAAAATTTATTTATAATCAATTATGTATGTAATTATTAATTTGTTTTTATATTAAAGTTCGGATGAACTGGTCAAAAAAATGACTACATTTTTCTTTCATTTAAATATGTGCAATCGTATGTTAGTACTAATTTTCTTACACAGTAGCAAGGATATAGATAATACATACACAGTTTGCTAAGTCCAAGAAAAATTGTCGGAGAGGCTTTAGCGGACTGCGAAGGATCTGCAAGGATTGTTATTGATGTGCGGGACGCGGTAGGCTTGAAGCGAACTATCAGATTGTTTTCATTATGGGTGATCATGCGTAGCGGCTTCGCTCCGCTGCCAACGGAAAAATCGTGAAATATAGCCGTGAACGGGCTTAGGCCAAAGACAACACTTGAGTTCACAACACGTACGCATTGTCGCAAATTTTTATTGGATTATATCTTCATGTGTATTGGATGTACTATTTTGTAATAATCTTCATGCGTACGCTAATGTAAATAAAAAAGAGATTATTATTATCTTCAATTAAACTATTATTACTAACAAGTACTAATTGTTATTTTTGGAATGTGAAATGTATTGGACATTCATTACTAAAAAAAACATATAATCATTAATGGTATCGACGCGCATTATAAATGCAAAATAAGTTATGTTTAATAAAATAATTGTGGGAAGCATTTCTAGTAAATGGAGCGTAATTGAGTGGAGTGGTTGACTGTATTGGAATCGATGCGGAGGCGCACGGAGTCACATTCTCCATTTACAAACGAGAGGCTGCGGGGTTCTCAATTATTCCAGCAGCAATGTCCCGGAATGTCTAATTTCCTCACGTAATTTGGTCGGAATTTGTCCCCAGCCGACGGCTGCTCAGAACTATTTTTATTGTTTTTGCTTGTTTCCTATTTGCTCTGCTCTCCCGGGAACAATATTACTTGAACTCTAACCAACTTGTCTCAGTACAAGTGTATTGTGAATTGCACGTCTGCTCTTTGGTAACATTAGGAATTGTTTCGTCTTCCGCAACAGTTTTCGATTGTAAAAACGTGGGTCGATGAATCATTTGAAATCCATTCTTAACGTTCCATTAACTCATCCATTGTCGTGTATTCTTTTGGTTATTGTATGAAGTTGGAATTTCAACGTGATTCTCTTGAAAACTTAGGTATATTGTTACCTTCTTTCACTAAACCTACCTTATGTCTTACTCTTTAATTTTCGACGTTCAATTGTACAACTTTTGTTAGGATAACCCGAAAGTGTGTGGAAGCAGATTATCAAAGCACAAGAGTAGTCAGTTAGGTTATTAGGTAGAGTTAGTTTTTACCAAAGCTATTTCGGTTTTTGGTTACAGCAGCAACTACAAAATTATATCATGTATATTCTAAACATTCTGATTATTACTAGCTATTACATAAATAGTGGACTTCTATTGGCTATTGATGATAATGAGTATGATGATTATTAGTATTATCAATTTTTTTATAAATACGTTTTCATCCACTTACCTGTTTAGGTTTTGATCATCAAGCTTGACTACATCTGATCATCAGTTACTAAAACTACAGAAAAAGATATGACAAGTATTGTTTAAATTTTAAATGATCAATATATGTATAGGATACTTATTTTATCAGCTAGGTCTGCCCACTCTAAGTTGATTGTTATCCTGTTTCAATTCAATTACCTATCCATATGAAGTTAACAGATAACATGCAAAGTATTTTATAAATATACTAAAAAAATAAAAATTGTTATTACAATTGACGAATCGTGGACCAATATAAGTGAATATATTAAAAAGTACGTTACAATATCGGACTCTAGGAGGACGAGTGATATTGGAATGATGCCAAGATGTGGCCTGTCGTGCCCCACTCCATTTGCGCTTTACATAACTCCGTATTCAAGGCATCATTAATCTCTCTGGTAGCACGCCAGCCTGAATTTAATTTTAATAAACGGCTTAAGCCATATTAATTTATATTTACCAACAAAATTATAACGTTCAATATCAACCATAATCATAACTTTGCCCTAATCGAATACTATACTATACTATACTATACTATACTATACTATACTATACTATACTATATTATACTATACTATACCATACTATACTACTTTATTTAACGTAGCGGCTACGGGCTGACTAAAAATGGACTTTTAAATGATCAATATATGTATAGGATACTTATTTTATCAGCTAGGTCTATCCACTCTAAGTTGATTATTATCCTGTTTAAATTCAATTACCTATCCGTATGAAGTTAACAGATGTCTCAAGTATATCGAAAATTCAATTTTGAAAGTGATAAATAAATTTTGCATTCAGAGATGTACATTGAAAAAAGGTAAATTTATAATAGTCTTTATTAAACGTATTTTATATAAATAAATCATGATAATCCAAAAATGATTTAAATGATGTAGATCGATTATGGTACATGTTGGTCATTATATTTCTTCTATTAACTTATTCTCCAAAATAATCGTTAAATAATATTATAACTCAAATAAAAGCTGTAACTCGTAATTTTGTGAGTGGTGGAAAGTAATACAAGATTTTAGAGCTGTGCTGACCCTTAGGGGCTGACCCTTGACGCACGAACTTACCCTTCGTCAGGCTGACGCTGGTAGCATTTTATCACCGAAAGTAACGTTAAAATAAGACACAGGTGCGTTCTTTATTTTTTTTTCTTATATAAGTATGGCTTAATAAGTTTTTACTGAATTATGATGAATTACCTTTTTTGAACTAAAAATAACGTTTCATTTGTCCTATTCCAGTTTTCTCACGGTAGCAAATATATACTACCATATGTAGTATATATTAAAAATGGATGTAAATGCAGGTTTTTTAAAAAATGGGGAAATTTTGAACTTTATGCTTAATTAATCGTAGCTCATTTGTATAAAAGTATAAATGATAATTAGTTTTAATCAACGTAAATTAATTAACACTAATATTCACAATAACCATTTATTTGAGATCAGGTTATTTGAGATCAGGTTAGTTAAGATATATGTAAGACTATGATTGATATACCATCATATCATTTAATATGTAACGTATAAGGTAACAGGCCTATTCTGTATGTGTCATTTATGGAAACGTCGCTTTATTAGTTGTTCGAGTATTCGTTTTCGTTTAAATTTGGAAAGAGTTAAAATAAAATAAGAACAGTATTTGTTTTCCACGAAACCACGATATGCCTATCCGATGTGTTTCAGTAAACAATATATTATCAGATGTAACCGAGCAATGTGTGATTTAGGTGTCCGCCGGGAAATACCTTCGAACACCAATACACTGTTCCACTGCGGCCATAATACCTTAATTCGCCTAATCCTGCTCTAGATTGGAGCATTGCAGTTATTCAAGTAATGCATGTTGATCCCGGAAAAGCAGTATCTTGTCACTGTAAACTACTAGAACTAGTACAATGAAATTGAAAAGTTTATTTCTGTACATGATCTCTTTGTCGATATATTTATCAAATTAACTGTGACTATGACTTTAATAATAAATATAATTCAGAGTATCGTTTTCCAAATGTTTCATTTAATTTTTGGGGATTTTCTTAAAAATAATTTATTTAAAAAAAAAGGTTTAGGTAATCAACACAATTTAGTTGTAGACCTTACAGATTCATTGATTCTTTTTCAATTTATAGATGATTTTTTCATGAAAACACTCGTACTGGTAATATTACATTGAGTGACAGCGATTTGCATGTATTATGGATATGTATCAAATAGATTTCTGGACAAAGAAAATTATAGCGTGTTTCAAACTAATAAATATTTTATAATTTTCAAAATTTCCATAGATTTGTCTTTTTATTTGTAATCTGTATAAAATACTAGTAACAAAAAAGTTTAAGCGCTTCTTTTCCCCAGTAGCATGCTAATATTGAACTATCCTACATTTCTTATCGCAACTTTATATCGACATGCAAATCTCTATCACGACACTCAAAGCACTTCTAAAGTAGTTTAAAGAAGAGGCAAGTTTAGAAGTCAGAGTATCCCAGTAAATAAATGCACATAAAATATATTTTAACAAAATGCATAAGTTAGGTTACATTAGGTATCTATAACCAACCACAATATTTACGTAGATATTTATTGCAATATGAAAAAATATGTGCTGTTTTGTCAATGGTTAATGACCACGTGAAATATTATTGTGTTTTAATATTATAAATTAAAGCCAGAGTGCGCTTTTTCAAATCTTCTTAATTAAAGAAATATTTACTACAAGTTAGTGTAGTTATAATGGTGAAGAAAAATTGGTAAAAACAATATTTTAGGAAATTGAAATTCATATATGTATATCCCCCTGCAGAGCATGCGGCTCCCCATAACATTTAATATCTATTGCTCTAGAAACGATTCTAGAGGAATGGATATTAACTGCCACGCTTGTCCAAGGTATTTTGTGAACGAGTACCCGGAGGCGGGATAAGTATCTGTAGGCCATACATATATTTATTTCGATGCGTGAATCGACCCGCGACCATTGGCTGAAAGTGTTAGCGCCGCCACTCAGCCAAGCCTTGTAACTACAGTACAATAAAATGTTGATTGTTGCTGTAGTTTAATGTTATTTTATGGCTGTACAAACATATTTATTGTCTGTCTCGCTGTCACTATTTCATTGGACATTTTTATTTGTTTTGTTCTTTTTAATCTTAGTTTAACCATTTAAGCTGATTGCCGATACTTACAGCGCTTAATAAATGGCTCCGTAGATTCCTAGTAGCTTTGAACGATTCTATTGGATTTTTATTTAGCCAGATGTTGGATGTTAGTTTAGAAATTTTATTTTAGGAGCACTCTGATAGCGAATTGCGTACCCTAGTATGTTAGTGAGACTTTTATTGCCGGATGCCATAACAATTTTAATAAACGTTGTATTATAACGACACAACGTATTTTATAATACTTTGTTTAATATTTTATAAATTGAGAAAAATATTTATTTTAGAAGCTTCGCTTAGAAAGGTTATCTCTTGCAGAAAATTGCTTTGCATCTCTCAGGAAATATCGCGGTAAGGAAAATTGTTTTTCCTAACTTTCGAAAACCACTTGTGATAAACAATGTAGATGCCTTATTTGTTTTCATAAAACCTATATCGGTATTTAGATAAAAAAATAGGAAAAGACAAAGGGAAGACATATTATAGTATACACAAAATTATTTTTTATTATTGCTTTGTAAAAATGCGACAACTTGTATTTAAAATTTAAAAATTATTCAAAATTCTATTTTGTTTTGTGTAGCAAATGTTTTAAAATGGAGATAATATACACAGTAGGAGCTATGTCTTATATATATAGAGTAGTATGTTAGATTTAACATTTTAACTGTCGATGCTATACAATCCCCTTATGTTTTCAGTTTTCTACTTATCTAGAAGACGTACGACTCCATAAAATTATTAAACGATGAGTACCTCCATGAATGTGAGCTCATAAATGCGTTAAATATTTTTTATATATTTCCTTAGGTTTTAGGTTCCTATGAATATTTATACATATGTATATATTTATACAATAACCCTTCCTGCTTGGTTATATGAAAACTTGTGTACGATATTGTTATAGTGAGCTATGGGTATATTTTACGCCTTTTAAAAATAAGGAAACTAAAGATTTCAGGGAGCATAATCTCACAAAACAATTTTTATTAAACCTTATAATAAATAATATTTTTCTGTGTAAAATTTGAATTAATGAAACGATTTGGTTAATTGTTGGAAGGCGTGAGGGTCATTGTGCAATATAAATCACTTTGCTTATAAGAATATTACCTAAAGTTTTATTAAATGTAAATTTTGGTAATTAGTGAGTTAGACCATGTTTTGTCGATAATAATTTTAAAACAAAACGAAAATTTGAATGCGTTAAGTTGCAAATAATGTAACAATTTTATAATGAAATAATTGTAGCAATATTTGAAACCAGATAAAATTATTCGTAGAGTTAGAAAACGTATATATATAATTTAAAATGTATACAAGTTCCACGTGTCCTGAGGACTGACTAGGTCACGTACTTGGAGTGAGTGCTTACGAAGTGAGTACGAAGCGTGTCGTCTACATTCTTAGGAAGTACTTCATGAGTCGGCTGTTTGACAGTGCAACATGTTTGTTTTTACATGTAAAAGTAAAAAGTTATTTGCTGTTCGCTGTCAACTCTTTTGTATTTTGTGTTGATAGTTTCACATCATTAGCAAAATTTTATGACTAAACATCGGAGTCTTCCAGGTTGAGAGTATATTTTAGGCATGATTATAATCACGGTGTTGCAAGCTGTACTTGAAAGTTTATCCTTGATTTAGTTTGTTAATAAAGCATTTAGTCATGTGAACTCTGTTTTTTAGGATGATGCATCGACTCTATATTTTTTTACTCTTTAAAAAACAAGGTAGTATACCAAGCTCCAAGAATAAGAATAATGAATCTTTTACGTAGTCCTGAACAGCCATTATTACAGTCCAGTCTTAGGTGTTATTCTTATTTATTCATTATTAAAATTTAAAATAATTAAAGGCTTCCTAAAAATATAAATTATGACGTTCATATATCGCTAGGTTAAATATAATATTTTGCTACGAAAAGGAGTTATTGTAGCACATTTGTGTATAAGTGTACGTTACGAAAGCTTCTAACAAGTGGTGTCGACAATTATTGTTTTCGTTTTCGAATTAATTTAAGGGTATCTCGATTGTATATTACATGATATAATTAAAATATAGTGATGTATTTACTATACGATACATTGTTGTAAAATGACACTGTTTGCTATTGGCTGAAAAGTACTCATAAAATTATTATATAATTTTTTTTCTATAAAACTCACGTTACATCACCCCTGCTGAAACCGTTGAAATAAAATCTGTAAAATACATTCTCGTATATATAATATATGATTAGAGGTCGGCTACTCTGACCGCAATGCTGCCGTTGTACAATACATACAGGGGCTGTTATATGAACGTAGAATAAATCTGCTCGCGTGACGGGTGTACGGTATATATATATATATATATATATATATATATATATATATATATATATATATATATTAGGTGTACAAATAAGTTTCCGCGGTTTGTCAAAAGATGGCCCCACCAGAAGGTTATGGAGAAATTGTCAGATGTAAAACGTAATATCCCAAGTTTAGTCATCTGGCAACACCATAACCTTAAAGTACTAGTGATTCCGTATCAGCATCACGTAATTTTTTTCGTGCAAAAATGTCAAGTTTTATTCCGAATAAGCATCATTTGCGGGAACTTTTGATTTACTTCTTTAATGTGAAAAAATCTGCAGCTGAGGCGCATCGATTGCTTCTAGAAGCATATGGTGAAGCTGCTTTAAGTGAGAGAAGTTGTCAGGAATGGTTTCAAAAGTTTAAGAACGGTGAGTTTGACGTTAAAGACAAAGAACGCAGTGGAAGGCCGAAAGTGTACGAAGACATGGAATTAGAAGTACTATTGGAGGAAGATTCGTCCCAAACGCAAAAAGAACTTGCACTTACTCTACAAGTGACTCAACAAGCAATTTCACATCGTTTAAAATCGTTAGGAATGATTCAAAAACAAGGAAATTGGGTTCCATATGAACTAAAGCCGAGAGACGTTGAACGCCGATTATGCATGAGTGAAATGCTGCTTGCCAGGAATAAAAAAAAGAGTTTTTTGCATCGTATAGTCACTGGTGACGAAAAATGGATTCACTACGATAATCCAAAGAAGAGAAAGTCATGGGTTAAGCCCGGCGAACCATCAACATCGACAGCTAAGCCGAATATTCATGGAAAAAAACTCATGCTGTGTATTTGGTGGGATCAGCTTGGTGTCGTGTATTATGAATTGCTGAAACCAAGCGAAACCATTACTGGAGCTCTCTACCGAACACAATTGATGAGATTGAGTCGGGCACTTAAGGAAAAACGCGCCCATTACTACTCCAGACACGACAAAATTATTCTTTTACACGATAATGCTCGTCCACATGTTGCGGCGCCGGTAAAAACATACTTGGAAACACTCAACTGGGAAGTTTTACCCCACCCGCCGTATTCACCAGACTTAGCCTCTTCTGATTATCACCTGTTCCGGTCGATGGCACATGGTCTGTCTGAGCAGCGCTTCACATCATATGAAGACACCAAAAATTGGGTAGATTTGTGGATAGCGTCAAAAGATGAAGAGTTTTTTCGACGGGGTATCCGAATGTTGCCAGAAAGATGGGAAAAAGTAGTGGCAAATGATGGAAAATACTTTGAATAAAACGTAATGTACTTTTCCTTTACAATAAATTCCTAATTTTTTATAAAAAACTGCGGAAACTTATTTGTACACCTAATATATATATATATATATACCGAAAGCCGTAGCTTCGCACTTCTTTACACTTAACTATATGACATGAATTTTCTTTGAAATTCATGTCCGCTTGTTAGAGGGGGATTAATTATGGGGTAAAATAGTGATGTATGCGTGAAAGGGGAGCGTATAACGGTACGGAGAGCCCCGTGAGTCATCTAGAGGCGGCCAGACGGCGCCGGCATGGTGGCCACGCGTGTTTCAGCTCGCTCACCCTTCCCGCATGTATTTTATTTTGTGATACACATTTAAAGTGAAAGAGCCTCGCCAATCCGACTGGAACAAACGTGCTGGATCCATTCCTCTGGAAATAAGGAGGCCCGTGCCCAGCAGTTGGATTACTACGATACGTACGACACTAGTATGTGGACTGAAAAACACATAATAAAATTAAATCAAAATAAAATTATATTCTTTACATAAATAATTTAGAATTGGGATGTATTTTGTCTCAAAATAAGTCCTACTTTGATTTAAACAGATATTACATTTTGAATTAGCTTATTTAATGAAATTATAGGTATAGGTAAAATTAATATTACAGCGTATTTTTGTAGCCTTTTATTATGATAATATGCTTGGTGTACTAGTAAATATGAACAGGAATTAAGAAAAAACTAGTAATAATAATAAGACAATGAAACTAAATAATACTTTTATTTTTAAGAGAGACTTTCAAGTTGACTTTTCAATAATGGATTTGAAATTTATAATTTAATAGCAAACATTATAATGTTTTACAAGCGCTGTTGGGTATTCTACGTTATTATTATAACCTAGGCGATTGGGGTACGGTATTATTGATTGAATGCAAAAGGTAATATAAGGTATTCGTCATTAGACATGTATCCCACTCCTGGTTACATTACTTGGAGAAAAACCTTTGTGATAAATATTTTTTCTTGTGTGATTGTATGTTGATAGCTATAACTCTAAAATACATTGTACAAAAAATTGTGTGAAGTCGATTTACTTTTATTATTTACATTTTGGTTTATTCTAAAAACACTATTTATAGCCGCCCATAAACTAGCACATCAATACATTTGTGTATCGTTAATAAGTTTTCGTTTTGATAATTAATGTTATTATTGTTTTTTTTTCTACAAGGCAGGAGTTTTCCACCGATATAAATGTATAATATTATACTCGTAAATTCCACTCGCTTAATACCTACTTCTATTTGTGGTCAAGCTCAAGGTGTTAGGCACTCAACGTTAGCAGCTTAAAGCTGTCGATTGAATGATCTACATCTGAAGCTTTTACTTTGCGGAGCTCGCCTCGTTTGGAATTCAAAGCTACGTTCGCGTTGCGTTCTCAGCCTGTACGTAATTTGCGATAAAATGCCGTTTGCATATTTCCTCGTACTCTCTTTATTCCGTTAACTTAAACTTCAGCGGATTATATAAAAGTTTATGTCTCGTTTGTGGATATTTTCCCAGAAACAAGTTTACGACTGATTCTTATACGCCATTCACTGAGTTTTACTTTATTTAGTATCCGATAAAACTGTAAAAGCCAATAGGCTACGAGCATTAACATCTTCGAATCGTAGGTCAACTCTCTCGCTATTTCTGTCATAATTTTAAGAGTTATCAATTTTCGTAAAAAAAGCCTATCAATTTTAATAACAATAACAGTAACAAAGGAAACCTTAATTATTTTTTACATAGTTTCCATTTACGGAAAATTATATAAAAATCAGATTAGCCACAGAGAAACAAAATTTGTGAAATTGGGTTTTTGAGCTGTGCTGCTGTTAAAATATTCTTTCCAAATTATCGATATGTTATCGATGTTTACTCATTCTTGGTATTTTTGATACTATATGCATAAGTATATTAACTAGTTTTGACTATAAATCAATTAGTTATTTTTAAAGTTGCTTTTTATTTATTCAAACAATCAAGAGTTTGTGTATTTTATACGTAATATTTATGTGCAAATATGCAATGTTCTTAATTCTAAAAGCATATTCTACAGATACTTAAGCTACGTTAATATGTATGTGATTGAATGAATTTGAACGCGTGTGTGTGTGCCCATGGTGCAAATCCAAATTTTCATCAAAAGTGATAAGAAAAAGAAATTTATAAATTAATATGTAACACAATGCTTTTAATTATTAAAAATGTATATATGTTTATATTTGTACATGAGAATATAAAATATTAGGTAAGTTGTAAATTTGACAAGATATGACGCTTAACGCGAACTTAAATTATAAATTGTAACTGTAAATTAAAATTGATACTTACTACATATGTATAACCCTGGTGGTTAAAAATTTTATCTTCGCAATAATTTTTGATCCGCTGTGAAGCCTAAAAACAAATGTTAGTAATTTTGTGTTCAAATATTAATACTTTAGTGCAGCTATTGAACGGTGCTTTTCTGGAGGTAACCGTATCTAGAAATAGATTTCAGCGTGAAGCAGCGAATTCATGCTTGCAGTGTAAACTACACCGCTCTAGTTCCACTAGACTAAATATTATTTTAAATGCTTACCGTTCGCCATTGTTATTTCCATGAAAGTTTATATTTTGTAAGAAAATTACACAACGGACTATAAATTACATTTTTTGTGCATACATTTAAACTGGTGGTGCACTTTTTAGCAACCGTGGTTGCAAAAAATCGCCTATTTTGATTGCAACCACGGCTGCCAACAATCAAAATATTATAATAGTTCTATTTTTCTTGATATTTTTTATTTTGACTACTTTAATCGTCTATGGTTGCTTTTGCTTTTGAGTGAATGGAATTATTTATATTAAGTAAGCGAAGTTATATGAAGCACCCCAGCGTATGTACTGTAGTCATACTAGAATTTTTTTATAGCAGACACTCGCCCATTATCTACACTACCACACTACCACAATATCGTAGGCGTCTCAGATAAAGCAACAGATTTTATACAACCCTATAGAGAAATATCATTTATGTCTGATATTTATTTTTAAGCTACTTGTGTTTGAAGTAGTAGTTTTCTTGCTTGTATATGTTGAATGTTGATGTTAAGTTATATATTCTTCATATTGTACGTGCAATTGAAAAAGGAAGAAAGAAAGTTTTATTCTATCAAATAACAACTACTTGACTTACTTTCATGATCATCCTTTACCTCAAAAAGCGATACATCTTTGGCTTCAGATATTTTCGGCTTCACGTTTCCAGCTTCTTTTTATATTAATAGTACTTATACAAGTACTCAATGACTTTAAGTATTTTAATATGTCGTTATACTTTTTTCTATTCTAAGCTTTTTATTTGATTCTTTTCCCCCTACTTGCAAGTTATATCAACGAAGTTATAGGGGCTCAGGTCAACAACAATCTATAAGGTCAACAATATCATTTCATAAAAAATATATATATTTTATATATACACCTAATTAAATCATATCTAATCGATAACAATGGTATTATTTGTTATCATGTTTTATATACTACATTTTAAGCACATTTATGTACATTATATCCAGAGTAAGTGGTATTAGATAATGTTTTGCGTATCTATTCATCATAAAAGAAAGTAGCTAATACATATTTGATATTGAAAATAATAGAGACCTGTTTAACAATACGCAGCAAAAAGTCACCAGCATTTAACTCCGAGCAGACGCGGTGTTAGACGGACGTGCAGCGGTTCTTTTAATAGACCAGGCGCCGCAAATATAATCAGAGCAGACGCACGCCGGCTCACAACATTGCAATGTAAAGCGATATAACTGTTCGTTCACAAAAAGACACGCTGAAGTATTGCCTAGTAATCGTCTAAGCGATTTATATTGTGTATAAATTAGATAGGATTATATAGGCAGTCAGAATTTTTACAGCTAAGATTCGCGACAAACAAACAAAAATAGAAAAATAATTTGTGTTTTTACTGAAAGAAGTGGAATTAAGGGGATCTTGAACTAAATCTTACCGAAAAAATGGCTATCAGCAATTCTCCACTTCCCAACCACTATTAACAACACCAAACACCACCGCTCTTTCACAATGCACACGACATATGTTTCGCCTAACCACGGGGTATCATCAGGTATAGTAGACTCTACGGAAGACAACCGGTAAGTAAGATAGGATTGTCTTACCGGTCTACCTTTAACAAGCGTGGTGGGTTAATATCACTCCTCAAGACACAGAGAGCCCAGTAATGAAAAATTTTGGTTTTGTTAAAAAAGGGTAAGATATGAGAGGATTAGAATTAATTATCTGAACGAAAATATTTGTTGAAAAATGGTTGACATTAGCGAATATTTTAGATACTATGGTTATTTTTCGAAGTAATATTAATTGTTTTTTGTTATTATATTTTGTTTTTGATAGCCATAAGGGTAGTATTCCTTAGAGGTAAATTTGGTTTTTGTGCTTTTAATTACGTACAATAAATCATTTCCAACATCAATTATAGTTACTTGACATCTCGTTATTTATTTGGATATTTAACGTTTGGAAAACGTCATATTTTAGTTAATAACTATTAAAGATATTTGTATTGAATTATTTTATCTGTAGGTAGACTATGGAGTAAGGTTAGTTTTTTACCGTTCCTTTTTATTATTATTTTGGGCACTTCGAACATTTTGAATTAATTGATAGGGTATTATGATAATCATCAAAAAGACATATTGTATAAAATTTTTATTTTCACGAATTTTAAGTTATATAAATGTTTCTGTTGGTTGTTATAGAAAAATCGTTTAAAACAATCTACTATCGAGAATGTATATGCATTTAACTTTTAAAATCAATATCCTGTTTGGTATTCAGCGAACGGATAGCCATTTTAGGAGGTGCAAAGTAAGCGTTCCTTGTGAAAACAAGCACATGCCCCGTGTACAGTTGAGATATAAACCGACGAACAAGCTATTATTCTCTTAATAGATATAATTTGAACTAGTTATGACGTTGAATGCTACCATTTTACTACATCGCACATACACACGTTGAGTGTCGACAAAACTTTCACTTCGCACGCTGCAATGTTCCTAGAAACAACAGCAAGCGTTGTTAGATTGACAGTCATATAACACTATTGTTCATGTCTATGTACACAAAACAAAGGTCATCGTTGCTATCTTTCTGAAATATATTTTTATCGCAATGAATTTTATGAGTATGTTAGTTTATAATGTAAAGTTTAAATAAAGTATTAGGATCGATTATATAGGAATCAAATATAATTATCAAATTCATTCGAAAGACTTTTTCCCTTGTAATTAGATAAAACTTTTGTGACCTTTTTTTATATGCGCTTCATAGCAAAGAGAAATATAAGGAGTATGCAATCAGAAATGGAATACTGTATAAAATTGATTTATGTATACTTTTTCTGTAATAAGATTTCTTTGTGAAAATAGATTTATTATTTAATTAAGCTGAAGTAATTCAGTCTATTAGATCAGTGGCGGGACTCGCGTCTACGGAGTCACGGGTCGCGGGTTCGATCCCTGCATCAGAATAAAAATACGATGGCCTACACATTTATTCGAGTCTAGCCTATCCGTGGTGTGTTAATGTCCGTTCTTTCAGAAATGGTTAGGCCCGTGCTTAGTACAGTAGTGGAACATATATGAGCTGTCAAAAAAAATCAATATAAATGTCTAGTATGGCACTTTCCCTCCTTAAGTCCCAATGATGATTAAATACAAATTGTACCGAACGGTTCTTTTTTCGTGTCGTTAACACTTAGAGATGTTTGAAAAAATTCGTATGCAACTCGTAAAGCAGTATGGAATTCGCAGCTGTTCCGTTATTATCGCTTCAATGTGAGAAGACGCGTCGGATTACATAATATTCTCGTTCGCAGAGTTCATGCGTATGATTACGTCCTGCGTTCCGGCACAAAACCACTCGACGTACGCACACTATAATAACTTATTTTACTATTATTTTACTAATAATTTTGAAAAACAAGAATAATAATAATTTTGAAAAAAAAAATACTATTTACAAGACACCAATACCCAAAATGCGTTCATAATCATTGTTGTCTGAACTTATCTTGAAAACGATTGAATCGATTTTTCCCTGTTAATTATATCAATTTTGGAGAATATACTTGAAAAGCTGTATAAGTTCTACAGGCATAAATCTATAAAGCTTTTTTAGAAGTTTTAAAGATTAATAAATACGGGGGTTCAACCAATCAATAGTTCGCAGTAATCTACCGTTGGAGATAGGTCCCTTCAAGAAGCGACACTTAGTCCGATTTATGGCTTTACGTATCCAGTTTTTGGCAGCCAACCTGCGCAGATCGTCACACCATCTAGACAGGGGGCGTTCCACACTACATTTGCCAAGACGCGGTCTTCACTCCAGTGCCCATCTATTCCAGAGGTTTGTCGGATCTCTGACAAACGTGACCAGTCCAATGCCACAACAGCTTGCTTTTCGGAATACTATGTCGGTAACTTCGGTTCTTTGGCGGATTTATTCATTATGAATCATATCCACCAGAGAAACTCCACATACATCTTTCCATAGCTCTCTGAGCAACTTTGAACTTGTGATGCAGACGGACTGTTTAGTGTCCACGTTTCGCTGTTGCAAGTGAGTATCTACAGGTAGGCTATACTCGTCGAAGACTTTTGTCTTCAGGCTCTGAGGTATGGGCGACAAAAAGACTTGACGCAGGTTCCTAAATATTGCCTAGCCTAGTTGAATCCTTCTATCGGTTTCTTTTTCGAAGTTGTCTACACCCAATTGCATACCCTGAACCTGGCCAACTTCAAGAGTTTTATCATTGACGATAGATGATTATGGATTGGAATGATCTTGACTTTGTTTTTTACGAAATTCATGACTAAACCGATTTGTTGAGAATACTCGTTTAGGGTGTTCAGCATTTGTTGCAGTTCTTGGAATGGTTTTGCCAAGATCACTTATTAAATATTTCAGGTAACCTTTTGAGTATATATTGTGTTGTGTTTACTAATAACCGTTAGCCCGCGATCCGAAGCCTGGCTGGAGTGTTTGCATGCTTCACTTACGTAAGATCTTTTATATAATGTGTACGGAGAAAAGTCGCATAAATAATTGAAATTTCTTAAGTAATTTCTCTTTGGAATACAGTAAAAATTTAGGTTAATTCCAAGAAAATTATATGACGACGTATTTTTGTTGTTATTTGTTTGAAAAAGAAATTCACAGTCGTTTTGTAATTATTTTAAAAAATAAATGTACAAGTATATGTAAAATATATATAAATACAAAAATGGTTCATCAACACACTCAATACAGTCGTAACAATCCACTGCTGGATATAAGCTTGTCCCAAAATTGAGAGGTGATGTTATAATCCTCAAATTTGGCGGGCAGATTGGGGATCGCAGCTACTTTTTATTACTCAAGTTGACGCTGATGATCATCTATTGGTATTTACTAACATAGTCGCTTGGGGTAGAAACGGCCATCCCATTTCTTCCTGTGGGTGGTCCTGAAATAGGGTATAGTTATTTGTTTTATAAAAAAAAAACCAAAAACTATGTTAGTATTTTGTAAAAGAGCTTTATCTTAATAAGCTCATACAGAACAGAATAAAGATATTGAAAAATGTTACTTCTACTTAATGTGTTGTGTCCATTACTTGGTGGTCCCTGTAATGGATATTTATACTCTGAGCGCACATTAAAACATCTTAAAGTCAAGTCGACACTGTTAACGTTTTATAGTTATTGCTTCGATTGTTACTAAGGTTTCAAAATATTCTTATCTTAAGAAAGCTGTGATTAATGTGTTATTTTATAAAAAAAAATTGAAGTAACTACTTGCGTATGGATAAAAAGTTGACTTGAAACGAACTTAAGTTATTTAAAAACGAATAGTTTGTCGACAAATTCCTTTTTCATACAATTTCTTTTATTTTCTGATATATATAAAATAAAATTGTTTTAAATAGCATTTTTGAAATATTAACACGTCAGTTTACAAGTAACTTTCAACATTCTTCATCATGTTCTTTGAGTAGTTCCCATCGAATATGTTAATAAATTTCTCATGTATCGCAAAATTCGATGAGAGAACTCCAATAGTCAGAAAAAAATACATTGGATATGCTTAACTAAAAATAGTCTATATAAATAGTTTATTATCAGCATTACGCTTTTTATAAAATTTCACTTTATATAAGATTATATTATATGTATAGTCTTTCAGCAAGTTGTATATTTATAAAAAATTAAAATTTAAATCTGAAGACGTAGTACAGTTGAGAATTTAGTATTTACATATTAATATTGCAGACAGTACATTTGCAGACGTTACATGGAAAAGGGTCAACGAGCTTAAAGCAGACAGTGTACATATTTACATACATTATTGATAGGCAAACTAGCGTTTATTTTAACTCTCTAAAACGGCGTCGAGCGTGGGTGTCCGCGGTGGATTTTGACGGCATTTTAACGAAAGCAATGGGTTATTTCAGTACATGTGCCATAAATATATTTAACTCTTTGTACCTGGGTACTAATAAGGAAAATATGCAGTGTAAAATATCAATAATATTTAATAAAAGTTTCCGAAAGCATGAAACTACTGGATATATATTGTATTTTTCTTTTCAATATACAATTTTGATGTAAAAATATTTTCTTAACCATATATACCTTATTATATAAAAGATTTTTTGGACCAATACAATAATTTTCAGCAAAAGATCTCAATCACCTGCCAGGCCTCCTCGCGCAAACCATGGTTACATGGGGTATCCCTATTCTATGCTGGGAACTGCGCGGTAGAAAGTAGTGAATTAATTTTCAAAAAACCTGTTCTTTAACACATTGTACACACATGTAGAGATATAAAAAATATATCAAAACGGAGAACCATATAAAAAGTTTCCTGTCTGATTTCCTGCCTGTGTGTGTGTGTGTGTGACTGCATTTTATATTATTATAGACACAAAACATTTATTTTGATTAGTGCAGTGTAAGTCGTAGATCAGTTAGAGGTTATGGGACAATGATGAAATTGCGGTTAATTACGTCGCAGCCGCGGCGAGGAACAGAGGAGCGGTCGAAGCTGCACCCGCTGGCGCACTCCGCACGCCTACCGCCCCTAAACACGCTGACTAATTGCTTCCACACAAAACGCCGTTCATGTAGAAATGTAACTAAGCTCTGTTACCGTCACTAAATCTATTGAATCAATGTTGTATGGAAGTCATTCAACGGGTTTGTTGCATCGGAATTGGCTCTTTCTTTGCTATCGTCTTGCTTGCTCATTCGTGTCAGCGGTGTTTGAGGAGCAGCCTTCGTCGCTGAATTGTTGTCATTACCAGTCTGCAATTTATGGGCCTCTTGCTCGCGCCCGTCCGGCGAATTTGTAAAGGCTCTAGGACTAACAATGTAATTCCTCAAAAACAAAGGATCTATGAAATATGAATGACGATGTAGATGCGTTACTTGCTTTTGAAAAAGTTGTAGCATAGCGATTGGGGGATCTTGAGCTCTTTTCGCGCACTGAACTCTGAATAGTAGCAAAGGTACTACTTAGAACTACTTAGAAATCGATTTTAAGCTAGAGTAATGAACGTCATCGGATAAACGTGAAAAAATCTGCCACTCATCTTTTTACATTTTGTTAAAAAAATTTCACAAAAAATGACTAAATGATTACGTTATTCTTTATTTTCAAACCGTGTAGGTCATTATATTTCCTTACGCTTTTTTATATTTGATATTTTTTATCTATTATTAGCTGTTAAAATGTAATATCAAAACTAAAAATTGCATATCATAACTTAATAATATATTAGGCTAGGTGGATAAGTCAATTATAATGGAAAGTGATATTTCAAATTTATTTTTATTCATATTAAAATTCAATTCTTAATAACCCTTACTTCATACTAGCTTACAGCTGCTTTAATGCTTTAAATACAGAGTACTTATACCAGAGTGGTATTAGCATTTTTATTGTTTCCCTTCGTGCTAAACATTGTTATGAATAAAGTGAGCTAAGTAATAAATGTGTAGTTTTATAACTTTTAAGTTACAGAAAATCATTCATGTACGTTTAAATTAACAAATGAACGCAATTTTTGTGAGAACCCGGATAAGGCTACTGAGGTAATTTGATTTTAAATGGGGCCGTCGGAAATGTGTACTGAACTGGAATTAAAAATATAAGGTACAAAGCAACTAAGGTACAAAGCAAATTTTTTTCAAGGAAATATAGTAAAAATAAATTAGGCGAGTTTTAATAAGAGTACATTAATCAATTTCTTTTAAAGATAAATCAATTTCTTTTGATAAGTACCTATTGTGTAATGTAAAATTTTTCCTAAGTACTCTTCAATTTCAATTTTTTTTTAAATGTTATCATCTTGCTAGTTATCTTTTAGAAATTAAGATAATACTATATCTTAAAAGACAATAAATATATTTTAAAATACTATTTCTAGTGAAAATAAAATTATATGGCGCCAAGGCCGTAGCCCGGAAATTTACTTTGGAGTTCAGATATGGACCAGAGAGTTACAGTTTTATTTTAAAATAAGTGTATATTAATACAAATGTAATTAAATGTCAATAACAATTATTGACAATATTTTTACGCTTTTTATAATTGTAGTTGGAGGATGTTGGATGAGTTATATAATATTATCGGGTTCGGGATCGAGGATACGGAGAAAGACTGTTTTTTTACTCTAACTTCGGTAGCATAAACATTGGTTGGACTGTATAAGCTGAACAATAAATATAATTAATCTGATGTTTGTCCTTCTTTCTGTCATTGTAGTGCAATGTCAGATGTAGCTGCATGCAAGGAAAGGGCACGCGAGTTCAGTGTTCACTGCGATAAGTTAGTGCAGGTGCACTCGGCAGCTGAGCACCGCACGCGTTCATAATTAGAATTTCCATTAAAAAATTACCTTAATGGCCAAGGTAATTTAAAAGCGTAAACAGAAGATAAACCACAAATAAAGCTATATATAGTTATATATGATACGGTGTTTATTATTACGATGGGTACTTTGCTCAGAGTGTCTCTGGTAGATAGAATACGAAATGAAGAAATTCGCCGAAGAACCAGAGTCATCGACATAGCTCTTCAAGTAAGCAGATTGTAGTGACAATGGGCTGGACGCGTTTGTCGGAGAATCCATAATCGTTGGAGTAGACGGGTGCTGGAGTGAAGACCGCTCGGCAAACGTAATGTGAGACGCGCCCCTGCCAGATGGAGCGACGATCTGTGCAAGGTGGCTGGCAGAGACTGAATGCGTGTAGCCGAAGATCGGGCTAGGTGGCGCGCCTTGAGTGAGGCCTATATCCAGCAGTGGATTAACTCAGGCTATAATGATGATGATGAATATATATATTGAGTTGTCTACGATATCAGCTATCAATAAATGCAGTATGTAAAATTAACAGGAACAGTCGGTCTAGCTCTGCATATTAAAACAAATAGCTTAACAAAATAACGGTTGTAACGCTTTTTATGTCTATATTGATATGTCCTTGCTCTGTAACACAACGCATTAATGTGTGGCATGTTATTATGTAGAGGCCATACTGCCGGAATGTTCTGTCCCAAAATTTTGATAAAATTCGATATATTTATTAGAATTGCGTTTAGTTCTGAAGCATAAATTAAATTTTTAACATCATCATATAAGGAAGTAAATAGTAGGGAGAATGTAATATTATAATCAATGGTTTGGTACAGTTTTGAGTCCTGCGATCGCAAGTTTAATTTTTACCTAAAATTTGCCTGATTACTACAAGAAATGATAAATCTTAAACCTATGGCATAAAGATCAAGTTATACGATCAATACCTGTTTGGGAAAATCGTGTCAGTGTCAATTAAATTTAAATGTAAATATAATAGTTACAGCAACCAGTTCGATTGATGGTCCGCGTCTGGCCTCTTGATACAAGATACTTTACAATGGTGTGTGGAAACGAAGATGAAATATACATTGATTATTTAAATTATTTTCTTCTTATATGTATGTATGTTTTTAAGTTACAAAACTTGCAAAATTCATATTATACTTTGGAATTAACCCTTGATTCCAAAGTATAATATGAATTTTGTTACCAATGTTTGGAAAATTAAAGAAAAATGAGAATAATGAATAAAAAAGTATTTCAAGAAATGATAAAGCTATTTAAGGAAGGTTTCTACAACAAAAATATTCGTTATAAAATAATCAATCAATATTCTACCTATTAGCGTAGATTTGTACCAGTTAACCAGTCTTTTTGACGACTTGAATGACTCAGTGGCGAAGCTTTCGGACTCAGTGGTCGTGAGTTCAAATAAGGTGGGTTAATGTCCATTCCTTTGGAAATAGGGAGACCCATACTCAACAGTGGGACATCTATGAAGGAAATGATTTCGCTTTAAACTAATGATAGTTATTTGTATAAATATTTAAAGGTTTTAAAACTTCCGAAGTCGGATAGAAACACTGTAATGTACCGGTTTTGGTATGCATTAACGATATTATTGATATACGTAGATATGTAAAAAAAGTTATAAAACCATGTCTAATAAGATTAAAATTTGATATATCTTTAGTACCTATTTAATATTGGAAGAACTGGAAAAACCCAATAGCTCACTTTTTCTATGGTCGTTTCGTTTCCAAGTATAAAAAACAGGTCGACGGAGTTTTTCTGGCCTAATACGAACGGTGGATAATTGGTAGTCCATTGGACAAGAATGATCTGGTTTAGCGAGCAGGCGTCACAGTGAATGCTAATTTGACGTGACCTCCACTCTAGATTTCACATTCGGCATCATAAATTGCTATGACACGACAAGATTTCTTAATCATTATGTCGGAAGGTATATAGCCTATTTCATAACTTTAAAAAAGTAAAATGCAATATTTAACGCTTTTCTTGTATCGAGATTAATATTTATTAAGAATTTACTTATACACTTCTACATACATACGTATGTAGTGGAAAAGTGTAAAATAAAAAGCATTTTTATTTGCAAGAAAAAAGTGCACTAAGTCCTTTTTTGTACATTTTATATTTTCAACATAGAATGGATTTATTGATATCATAGAAATGAATTTTAACATGTATGTATATGAGTAATATGTGTCAAAATGTTCTTTTGTCGCAGCGGTCAATCTCATTCATCGTAAAAATTAATTTATACGGTTAAGCAAATTTAGAGAATGACGCCTGTAGTGTGAACAGGTTAGTTCGTCCGGTAAAAATCTATGTATAAACAAAGTTTATATGCCTTGTTTTATTTTAAACGTTATATTTCTCAAGTGATAAAATGTTTGAGATACCGCATATGCTCGCACTGTACGTGGAAAACCTCAACTAATTATATTGCAGTAGGAAATACGTCAATTGACTTCACTAGAGACCGACTGTAGTGTTCCTATACTATGTTTCCACATATGAACTGCTACTTAGTTAATATATGAATAAAATTTTTCATATATAGTTATATGTATGTAAGATACGCCAGTATTGCTGCAAATATTATAATATCGAAAGACGAGACTACCTTTTTATTATAACATAATTTGAATTTTTTACTGCATTACGTTGCCAAACTTGTGGTTATAGTAAGTGAGAAGAGCTATTCAACATTTTCCCACCAAAATCACTTTAAAAAGTAAAACATGAATTGCGTCCTCTGATGGAGCAGTTTTAGATTTTTTTGCATGTGAATAATTACGGCGAATTTGTTTTTTTTATGGCATAGGAAGGCAAACGAGCAGGCGTGTCACCTGATGGAAAGCAACCAACGCCGCCCATAGACATCCGCAACGTCATAGGCAGTGCGGAAACGTTGCCGAACATAAAGGAAAGTGAAATTATGGGAGTGTGAGTGGGAGGGGGAGTGGGAGTGGGAATCGGAGGGGGAGTAGGAAGAGGAGGGTGTTGGGCCTCCGGAACTCAGACCGCTCACCGTACGAAGCGCGGTAGCTAAGCTACCACTCAGACGCCGGTTTTCTGCGGGAGTGTGTTACTTCCCCGGGCGAGCCGGCCCATTCATGCTACAGACAAATAATATGCCATTCTTGACAAAGTATTCGTCTGCAGCGTGGCACTACCACTAGTAAAGCTTAATTTATATTCAGAATACACAAATGTACAAACAAATGTTAGGTGATTTCATGGTGAATATTAGGCATAAATGCAATAGGCTTTGCTTTTTGGTTTCGTATGGAGATAGATGATAGCATGGAGTCGAAAAGCCCATATCAAATGATTGAATTATGTGGTAAAATATCTTATGTATTTTCTCCATGCAAATGTTGTTATATTATATCTTAATGAAATGGATTATTTAAAACATTATACAAACTAACGAATATAAATTGAATAATATATAATAATTGAAATACTTTTATTATTATAATATGTGAAAAATATTTCTTAATTGATATTTCTAGGTAAAGTTTTTATTATATTACGATAGAGGAATAAAAAGAGTTGTAAGTTTAATACAGTTTCTTTTTTCGCTTCGTTTTTAAATTATTACAAAGAAGTTAATAATAAAATGACGAAATATAGTCGAGTTTTCGAATGATATCATTTTCTTTTTTCACTTTAAAAGTTAGCGTAATTCAATTTATTTCGTTCACAATTGAGTGGACACTGCGTAAATGTTTTAATAATATTCACAAAAAGGTTGGTAACTGAAGTATGTAATAATGAAATATTACAACCCATAATAGGTTCAAACACCATGGAGTTACTTTGGTCGTTTTTGTAGTATTTGGAATGGTAACAAAACTCTCGTAATGTTAGCGTGAAAAATGGAAACGTTCATAAATATCATGCTCGTATTTGTATATGAATTGTGTTTTAAAATAGATCATTATCTAAATGCTGAAATCAAATTTTGTAGGCATAAATGGCGTTTTTATTGTTACCTTGATTTTATTGTTGTACTGTGAGGAAGCGTGATTATTTGAATCATATCTTAATTTAAAATGAGAACTGTATAAAACACGCAACGAAAAATATGGCTTACTTTTTTTTTGTAATTTTTAATGGATGACTTTATATTATTATTTTGTTGCTGTAATAATTGGAAATTATGTTGAAATTTTATAGATTTAACCGAGAAAACGTTTTTTTATCAATCAAATGTTTTGTACGATTATAATAATATTTTTATTTGTAAATAAAATTGTTCTTATTTTATACCAACGTTAAAATATTTTTAAATTTTCAAAACAACTCACTATGGACAAAATGTTTTTACAAGTATTTTTAACATATAATACATACATTAATGTAAAGCGACGAAATGTACAAAAGGAAATAATCTGTGTCACCTGAATCTGAAATTCTGAGAAAGTGCAATAAGAACATCCGTAAATTTGCAACGTGTGTGGGCACTGTAATAAAACAATTGAACTACGAGGTAGTCCCGAATATCTAACACCATACGGCAGGTTGGTACATTTGTAGTGATTTAATTTATATTCTATGTGGGGTTGTCACCTTTGAGAATATTTTTTAATTATTTAATGAATAAAATATAAACAATACTAATAGTAGATGTGCAAGTACCATAGATACTCACCTTTTTTGGCATCACCATTATTAAAACAATGTTGTTGCAAATATTAATAATCCTAATAATCGCTATAACTGTTTATGGTTTTTTCTCATTTATCGGGTCGATGTTGAATGTCTAAATTTAATGAAAAAATTTTGTTTGTTACGAAGAAAAATAGTCATCGAGCTATCTTCGCACACTTCAACCTTTTTGAACTGCTGGTTTTTCAAATATAAAGAAATCTAAATCTGAATCTGATAAGAGATAACAGAAGTAGCCAAGTCTGAAAAATACTTCGCATGCTAGATTTACCAGCCTAAGAAGAAGATATATTCCTATGTTGGTTTTGTTGCAATTGGACGAGCCTGTCATGCATTCATATCTCTTTCCGCCTTCCTTAGCCTGTAAATGGTATTTTTTCTCCCCCATAATTCATATAATTTGATCAACTGGGCCTAATAACGTTGAGTTGTAACAGTTTGACCAGGTTCACAAAAGCTCGTAGTTCAACATCTTTGTATTCTCATTAGACACATATTATAAATTTATTATTATATATATTGCGGCTCGTGGGATTCACTAAAGACGAATTTAATATACCTAATTTGTTGAAAATGACGGCGACGTGGTTCGCCACCCGTCACGTCCTGATTCTCACGAGGGCGAAAAGCGACCAATGACGAGCCGTTTCGCTGCGATGAATGGCAGCGGATGGAGCTCTGTGGTCTCTGCCAACCCCTGCGGGGGATAGGCGTGAATATAGAAATAAGATATATAAATTTATTATAAAATATTTCTTAGTTTCGAAATTAAAATAAAAATTAGACTATTTAATGTTTTATATTGAAATGGAATAAGTTCAAAAGAATTTTAGTTTGGAAGAAAGTTATGTCCAACCAACTTAAAGTAAAATGAAGCGGCATAAAACTCTATTTTTTGTTTTGTTTAATAAGAGTAATAAACGCGTAAATTAAAAAAAGAATAACAACTTAATAAAAGCCGTGGTTGTCAGCCCTGGTTAGAAGTGTAGCGTGGGTGGACAGCACGCCTGGTTCCGTCGGTCCATGAGTGAACAGGTGCCACCAACGCCGCCCGCGACGTTATTATTCGTTTACATGTGATGTATATCCACACCACTTATTTTAAACATTACTCTGTTGGAATCCTGACAAACGTTTCTTACCATGTATTGTGTGCAGGTTAAATATAAACGATAGTATAAGTTTATTATTGTCTACTACTTATGATTATATTAATATCATTACAATACGTTATAAAACATTCATTTGTTTTACTTATATATGTATATAATAATAATGCAAATTATTAATAATTAGTACATTCAACGTGACTTTAGAATAGAATAGAATATAATAGAAAAACTTTATTTATGACACCTTTTTTTTATAATAACTAAAATTAAATCCTTAATATTATTATATATACAAATAAAAAGACAAAACAAAAAGAAAATAACTTTAATCTAACGAGTGTCATAAAATGGTTCCTGCTCAGCATATGCCGGGTGCTATAATTGGAACACCCGGCGCTGGTTTTCAGCAAGAACCAACGTGGTCAGATCGCGGACTTTAGTAATACGAGTATATCTATTGATAGTCATCTGGTAATATATTATTCAAGTCACGGTTTATATGTTTTCTTAAGCAAAATAAAGCTCAGACCCTGAAGACAAAAGTCTTAATCGATTGAATCCTCTCTGTACTTTCGTATGATGCGGAGGCTGATGGTGATGACAGTCTCCATAAACATGTTGATCCCGTATATCCCATGTTAAGATGTCATGTAACATTTGTATAGCATAAAGGTTACAACTGTTTATATAATATACGACTATTATAATGAAAGGTGTTTTTGGTATACTCAACATTTTACATTTTTATTTCATAATATTTTTTTTAATTTTGTTTATGTTCATGTGAAAGGAATGTGAATTTGATTACAAAATACTCGGCTAAGTTATAACGTAGTGGATGTTTTGCTCTCACTTCCTCCGATACTTTAAATATTCATTACTTAATCGGTAACTAGTTATTTTAATAATTTCTCATTACGTGAGATACTGTTAATTTTAATTAAGAATTAATGTTACCTCATAGTTGCAATTTATAAAAACATATGATGTCTTTATTTATATAATTTGCTTTTTGTATAACGCATGGATATATTTGCTTTCATTTTTCACAAAATACTGCGTACAATTTAAGAATAGAGAGAAGAGTAGTTAATTATAAGTATGTTTACGTTTTGATATTAATATTATATTATTCGTAAACTTTTGCCTCAAGCTATAATTATTAGGTAGAATTGAAATTATACTTTGAGGTACATTTACTAGTAAGGGAACAATTTTCGTGCCACTAAGATAAGAATGTAGTTTTATTTTTTATTCCAATCATTACTATTACTAAATTAGGGAAACATGTTTTTGTTTCGGTTATAAATAGACCGCCTTATCAATTACTATTTTGTACCATTTTGCTTTTCTTTTTTATCTAGACTGAAAAGTATCGTGAGATTGTTACAGTGGATTTTTAACAATAGTATTAATTTTTGTTCCTTAACTAATATATGAATTGTATTGAGCAAAATAAATATTACCTTCTTATGAAATGTTTTATTTATTTTAAATAGACTTAATGTAAAAAAGTAATCGTATTTTGGCTTTGCATCCAAATATCAATAGTTTCCGATTCAAAATAAAAGTAGTATTTTATTATTAGATGCTATGATTATTAACTTCGATTACATAATAATCCTAGTTGAATATGTAACTGATTATTAATAAGAGTATTTTATTAAATTTTTAATATTTTTAACGGACGTTCAATACATGATCTCTTAATGAAACAGAAGGAACTGCAATTTCTTTTAATATGATAGTGTCCGTTTAGATAATCATTACTGGTTTAACTTGAATTAGCTAGACAGCAACCTGTTAGCCATAAAAAGAGAATTGATCTTAGATTTTTGCCCGAGGCAATTACAAGATCGCACGCTGCAGGTGGTATGTATGAGCCATATATGAGCGCATTTATACCTACATGAACCGTTGTAACTAAGTGGAATGTGCACTGGATTTAAGTTGTATGAAACGCGATAGAGCTAAGTTCATATCTCAATGTTCAAGAATTTAAAATATTTTTTTTGCATATGAATTTAATAGTGCAGTGAAGAAAAAGCTTTTAAGAATGACAGACATGTGTATTTTATTCTGCAGTGACACATTACATATTAATTTACAGTACATATTGAAGAATTATAATTCACACACAACTAATTATTGTTATTATTTCACATATATACACACATACCTCAAATATACACACACATACCACAGAGTGAGTAGAGTAAGTCAAAAATAATATTAATAATAAAAAATGCAATACAGGCCCGGGTTTTTACAACAGGTACAGGTACAGGTACAGTTAACAGGTACAGTTTGTAAAGAATGATATACGTTTAATATTTATCTGTAAAGTGAACATAGTTTACATAAGATATAACTACGGGACGAAAAGTTACTATTTCGAAACGCGTCACAGCGCGTCTCAAAGGGAATAAATTATCCAAGATAATGTACGACGTGTGAGCTTTCATCAACGCCGCTTGACGCCTCGACGCATGTTTTGACGGCTAAATTATCGAGATATATGCGTTTATATAAAGTTTTCAAACGATAGAAAATATACATTTACGTACGTTTATTACGAACGTTTATTAGAATAATTGTATTTTCTAAGTAGGAAATAAAATATGAAAATTGAATTCGAGAATTGTTTGAAAGTCGTTTGTCTGACGGAAGAACTTTAGATATTGCCGCGGGAGATAGTCTAATGACAGTCTTAATAGCCATCTTTAAGAACATTGAGGCATAATTAACATTAATCATAGAGACGTGCGCACTGCGAGGGCTAATTGTAACCATAGCTCCTTACTGACACGGAACATTTGACTCATATATGCACACAGTTTACGTTTAATACGGATTAAGACTATATAAAAACGTAGTGTAGATGGCAGTGATAAACGACCACGTACTATTTAGTAATAAATTGCTTTGACCTTCCGTTTTGTGAACAAATTGTATGAAGTCAAGACATTAAAAATTTTTGTAGATGTTGCAAAAGCTGTCGCGGCTTTAATATCCTATGAAAATGCTAATCAAACACCTCTACGTCATATAGGAATATTTGTGAAGATCATAAAAGTTTTTAATATTTAGCAAATGTTTCATTATTAGTATTAGGGTTGGACACCCTTGAAATTATGTATTTTCTGAGCTTATTATATCATTAAAAAATTAAATTTTCAGTAACAACAAACAGTATCTTAAGATTATGCGGATCTACCTAGCGTAAGTATTACGCGGATTACGAACGGTATAACGAACCTACATCTTAGGTTCGTTTTACCGTTGGACTATTGATGTGAATCACATTTTTCTAGACCAAGCACTATAGGCTTATTGAAATGATTAACAATTATATTAATATAATATACATATTAGCAGGCTGTTAGTAGCATCGTAATAGAAACGGCTCCATCGATTTGAATAGTTTTATTTTGTTCGTTTTAATACAAAGAAGGTTTACGAATAAAAAATAAAGGGAAAGCGTAAAAGTACAGCTTGAAAAATTCTTTTTCTTTCTTTTACTTCCAATTACTTTCAAAAGATGGTATACGCTTATTGAAATGATTAACAATTATATTAATATCAAAACCTTGCTAAACTTTTTTTAATGTGATCATACATATTAGCAAGCTGGTATTTAGTAGCATCGTAATAGAAACGGTTCCATCGATTTGAATAGTTTTATTTTATTTTGTTCCCTCTGATAAAGGGAAGGTTTACGAATAAAAAATATAGGGAAAGCGTAAAAGGACAGCTTGAAAAACGAAAAATTCTTTTTCTTTCTTTTACTTCCAATTACTATCGTGTTACTAATGTAATACTTTCGTGTTATATATTATACAAAACTGTCGTTTTTATGTGCGATTTTAAAGGTATACTTAAGTACTAATATACAAGGAGAAGATAAATACAGGGAATAGAAATTGTAGGTGAAACGATGTTCACCAGGCCATCTATTTGCTTAATATTTCTTTACTTGTTTGCACTCAAATTTTTAATTTTATTTTATTAGATAAAGTTTAAGTATAGTTTCATGTAATCAAGTATTGATATTCTACAAAAAAGTGAAGTTACTTATATTATTCATTTGCGTTTTCTAGAAGTGGATATGGATTTGTGTTATGGTTGACAACCCTGACTGGCATCGCGTGACGGGAAGGCCCGCCGTGCCTGGCTCCGGTGGTGTCCCGCCGCGCCTGCCGTCACCGGTGCCATGTCTCTGGTCACGCTACCTCGACGCCATTGCTACCCCAACAAACTACTTGCCATGTTCGATCTTGGATGACAATGCAGGCTACATATCATATTACAATTTTACTCGATTATTCTTTGGTTCGGTGTTGTCGTTAGTTTAGTTACATATTACATGAAAATATTAACAAGGCAAAGCTTAAATATTTAATCAGGTTTAGTGGGCCCTATATATGTTTAACTTCTAATATCATCTATATGAGAAGTTAAACATATATGTAAGGGCCAATAGATCTGATAAAATAAAATATGATAACATAAATAGATCTGATAATATATAATACGATAAAATAAAAACCGTAGTAGAACTTTACCGTTGTTAGTTGGCAATTTTATGTCTATCTAAATGTTTTCGCGCATGTAGGCTTACAAACTCTATTTTTATTAAACAGACAAGATTATATGATAAATCTATACGTAAAAGGAGTATACAGTTTTTATTGTGCTACCAAAGTATTCATATATGTAGTATAAATGCAACACTTTCACTGTATAAATATACATATATATTTATAAACACTACTAATTCATCCAATCAATTTAATAAAACTATCTCGTATAGGTCTAGCGACTAATGAGTTTAAACTCTGAAAAAATAAAATAAAGCGACAATAATTGAATCAGATACGATAGGGGAACAGTAAGAAAATGGAATGAGCACTACGTCGAAGCAATATTAGCAAATTAAATACAAACCACAGTACGGCACAGGTATAGTATTACGATTAAGGAATAAATATTAACTATTTTATTGCATTTTGGTAATAAGATAATAGCTATTATATGTTTTTTGTAGAAATGCGTGTTATATGGTAACAAGAGAAAACTATAGGAATATAGTACAAAATAAAACGAAGATATAAAGTTATCGCTTAGAATATTATGTGAGATTTAAAAGTGCCGTTGTGATAAAAAAAAGATATTTATAACAAGTGTAATCATGGTCACTCATTATAACTTGACTTACCGAATTGAGCTTCAGAAATTAAGTGTTAAAATGTGTATACTAGATTTGGATTTAGATATTTGAAATGAATTCTGTGATGAGAATCTTATAGTGATGGTAAGTTGCAGTGTGGTAATTTTTAATTTGGTAAATATATTTGTAACAAGTGTAATTAAGGTCACTCATTACAACTTGACTTACTAAATTCAGCTTCAGAAATTAAGTGTTAAACTGTGTATACTAGTATTTTAAATGAATTCTGTGATGAGAAACTTATAGTGACAGTGATAAGTTGCAGTGTGGTAATTTTTAATTTAGTAAAGTTACGGATATTATATTTAAACCATATTTGGCTCTCCTGTGCAAAGGAGAAACGAGTAACCACATTCACTTTTCGCTACATGAAAATTCATCATTCGCGGTTTAATCTATTAAAGTTACTCCACGAAGTAAAATGTAAAATGCTGTGTAATATGCTATTCCATTTAGGGGTTGCTTATATAATACGTTTGTATACAATGGGGGAGGGGTATCGGTTGATGTAGCCCCTTTCCACAGGTAGGGGGTCTAAGGAAATGTGACTTTCGCAGTTAATCACACAATTCTACTTTATCTAAAAACAATTTAATTATTTTGTTATTATGTGTGTAATTAAAGTGTAATTAACGTTAACAATCTTTTAAAGTTTGTTAAAATCTGATCATCAATTTAAAGAATGTTAAAATCGAACCACGAGGAAGGCCTCAATTTTTTAAATTTTAGTAAGTTTTACTATAAGGATAAACCTAATGGATTATTCTATAACATCTTATTATAAATATTATTATAATAAAGTATTATAAATGTAAATAATATTAAACTACTATCATTTATTTCCATTTCCTATTTCGAATGGGAAATGACAATTATTTTTCTATAGATATTTAAATGAAAGAGGAAACTGCGTATAATATTAGAAAATCCTTCTCTCTCTTTCTATATTTATAGATACATACCAGTTTCTAAAAGAAAACCTATGTATTAAAGTATATTAATCGTAAATATTTTTGCTAACAGGTCCAAATGATGTCGGCAGAAATTAGCATGTAAGATTTCATGGTAATTTTTGTAAATATTTTCGGTAACACAATTGTAGTATTGCTTCAGGTGAGAACAGTGGTGGCTCCCACTACTCTTGTATCCTCAGTTACATCTTGTTGTCTATCGTGATAACGTCACTCTTTACTGAAGGCTTTAACCCTCCTCAAGCTTACACCGACATTTGGTGAGCGATTAAAGGTACTTTGTTGATTCTTTGATTAAGAGCGTATCTAAATTATTGTTCTATAATGGTTTTAAATAAAAAGTCTATAATAATATTAAAAAGGAATAAATTAAAACATAAAGTAAAAATAAAGAAATATAAATTAATTTTCTTTCTGCTCATATGTCATAGACGAAAAAATACAAAATACCACTATAAATATAAATAATATAGTAGAACCGACCTGTAATTTCTCTATTTCAGTCGTTGATTATTGTTCTTTACTAAAAATCTTATACTTTTATAGTTTAAACTGTTATTGTTTTATATTAAAATTATTTCTCTCTAAATTATTATATTTTTAGAGATTTCCTATCTCCTAAATATAAAATGAAACTTTTATACGTACATACTTTTAATTGTAACTGATATTGTTACAGTAATTTATAGTTTTTATTGCGAATTTATTAATCACTTTGATTATTCAAATAATTTCGGAACATCGGTGAAGAACGGGCTAGAGGTAACATAATGAAGGAAATTATTATACTTACCCCACTGCTCACTTGACCTCCCCATAGCAATGAACATTAATCAACCCACTGCGCTTGTCCAAGGCGAATTGGCGGGACATTCAAACTTGCAATATGTAGGTAGTCCATAATTATAGTTATTCCGATGCGAAAATCTGCCACTGACCTAATTAAGTCGTCGTTTATGCTTACTTCATTTAAAAGTAAACAGATTGATGATTATCTATTGCATAATGAAAATGTCAAAATATAAAATTTTGTATATAATTTGAAATTGTATAAACGAGCACGCGTCTTCTATTTCCTCCACATCGACATATATGTATATGTACCTACTTGAATTGAGAGGAAATGCAGCTGCTTTAAGAAGCGTTACCGGTAAATCTGCGCCTGCGCATCATTCGACCAATCGGGGACCATAAAACACACGCTGCTCGGTTTGCACCTGCCTTGAAAGGAAGCTTTATTTGGAAGGAACACACAACACAGTTGCATTTTTGAAAGTATAGTTTGCAAATCAATATTAACGACATTATTTTTTGCTAGATTTTTTGTTCAAATCTAAAACAAAATCATATTTCAAGTGAAATAAAAGTTATTCTCACAATCTCAAAATTGTTTCATTTTTAAGAAATATTTACACCATAAAACATTTTCCGTTAAATGTGTTCTATAAGAGTAATAATTATTTTCTCAAAATCATACTTATCACTCTGTGTATTTTTGAACATGTTTTACTTGTATTCTGGTATTTAATGGTTTCTCTGTGTACTATGATTATGTATATACTTTAAACCTGAGCTTATTTCATACAAGTTGACTTAATCAATATCGTATAAGTAATTTTCATATATCTAAAATTATGTAATTGCGTCTGTGTTTGTGAACGCTAATTCTTGAAACTGCCCATTCGCATACAGAAGGCGGTCGGTGGTAAGTCAGCATCTGCCCGAGCTCACTAGATTATTATAACAAAATTCAGTATAGTCATAACTGTAATATAATGAAGTATTAAGATTGGCAACAATATAGCAATACTGATTACAGTAGATTATTAATTAGCAGATTATTAAATCGTTTACGAATATTTTCAACTTGAAAGAAGACTATATTTGTCAGTAGTCAGTTGTAAGGGGATAAGTTAAAAATATAAGATAAAGTAATCGTAAAATACTACATACAACTAAAAGTACATACCACAAATATTAATGGTATCCATAGAAAGGCCAATAACTGTAAGGTGGCCGTTTTTTTGCAAAGGAGTTTATATTGATTGTTCTCTTACGTGGAAAAAGCAGGTAGAAGAGGTTTGTCGCAAATCGACTGCAACGCTGCGATCACTGTATCGTTTCAAAAATGTTCTCCCTTCTGCCACTAGGGTTTTACTAATTAATTCTTCCATTAATTGATTATGCTGATGTGTGTTACTCTGACTTATCTCAAGATTATCTTATCACATTGGATCAGCTCCTAAATCATTGCATCAGATACATCTATGGTCTAAGCAAATATGACCATGTATCTCAATTTCGATCTCAGCTTGATAGGCTGCCTATTCGCCAACGCAGAGATGTTAGAATACTCTGCACCCTTTTCACAATTTTAAACGATCCTTGTACTCCAGTGTATCTGAAATCAAATTTCCAATACGTAGGGGTTTGTAATAACATCTATCTTCGTTAAAACTCCGATAATCGAATATTTCTTATTCCTTCTCACCGCCATGGCTGTATCTCTAAATCTTTTGCCATAACTGCTATAAAGATCTGGAACGACATTCCTCTTGACATTAAAAAAGCCTCAAATAAATTTGTAAAAGTCGAAGTCCGAAAATTTTTTCCTATTCATAAGATTGAGAGTACTCAGCAAGATGAATATTTATTTTTTCAATTTTTATTTTATTATTGTATTTTCTCGTGAATAAGTGTATACATATATATATATATGTATATATATATATATATATATATATATATATATATATATATATATATATATATATATATATATATATATATATTTATATATATAAACATTTATTCACATACATACGATATGTATTTATATATCCATATATTAATATGTATTGTATATATTTAAATTTCTAAAATTAGTTTTTTAATTTTCTTTTGTTCAAGCCGCGCCATCTTCAAAATTTACTTTTCTGTTTCACCTGCAGATTTTCTGGTAGAGAATGGCATTAAATACATTATATACGGCCTGATGTACATTTTGGGCAAAAAGTTTAAATAAATAAATTAACTTATTAATACTTTCTAGGTACTAGTTATTGTCGATTATTTATTTTATACATTTGAATTATTATTTTTTTTTCTGCATAAACAGTATCAATTCTCAGTTGTTTATATTTAGTTAACTTCAAGCGTTTCACATGCATACAAAACAATTTTTTTAACAAGTTAAGGTCTAAAGCAAAATAAAGCTTAAGTTCTTTAAAAAATAAAGCTTAGTGAAATACAGAATTTCGTTTTCAAATAAATATATTTGAATTAAAAAAATATTTTCTCAATTTAAAAGGGATTTACAAGATTTTTTTTCAAAGTAAATTCACAAAGAATTTTCTTTGACATCAATATTAAAACCAATTAACTAATATCGTTTCGAAAACAAAATGGGGTTCAAGTAGAAAAGTAATGGTGTACAATTATTTATTATAATAAATATAAATTCATAACGATAATAATTGAGATAACAAGAATAGATATTTGTTGGCAGGTAGAAGGGCGCTTGGAGCGTGTATGCTTGCTCGTGCCACCCCTCTCGCAGTGCCACAAACGATTAAAATTCAAAGCCTGTAGAAATGTAATTACTTTTGCGTCTGGTCAGAGTTCTGTCGACTTTTTATTGCAGTAATTACGCTTAACGCCTCTTTTACATCTCAACTTAGCATCTGCTGTACAGATGTCTAAAGTATTCTAACGGGACTAAAACAATTAAAACTCCACTGTTATTCAAAATACCTTCGAATTGCAATACCTAAAAACCCTAAAATTACAGTTTTACCGAAATGCTATGACGAGTATATCCTATCTAATTACAAAGTAGATTTTATATAAAAGAAAATATTATACAGAACTAAATACATACACGTGTGTGTACATCATACACTATATTATTGAAACAAATTCTAAGAAATTACACAAAATTCAAAATATACATATGTACCAATATGTTAACATTTTGATATCTCTATATGTATCTCGAAGAGTACAATCATGAACACCAATAAGTTAATTAGTGCGAAAGACATATATCATCATTCTACTTTTTGTCTATACACAAGAAGTAGAATATAAAAGGAGATGGGTAAGCAATATAGAAGCAGTTGAACTCTATGACAACAGTATTTTTAAGATTTAGTCAATAGAATATTTGTTTTTCATATTATAGGATGATTTATATTTATTCATAATCCGATGAGACCAAGATACTAGCTGTATCTTATCTATCTATTATACTAGCTGTATCTTATTTATGAACATGCTTCTCTGCAATAACCTGTTATAAAACTTTTGAAACATAAAAAACGAAGTCACAAATTGTCTCATAATTTATATATATATATATATATATATATATATATATATATATATATATATATATATATATATATATATATATATATATATATATATATATATATATATATATATATATATAGATAAGTATCTTTATAAAATAAATTTATTCCAATAAGTGATTTACTAATACACATTAGTAAATCACTTATTGGAATAAACTATATCAAAGTTTCCAGCACAAAGCTGTCAAGTTACAAATATAAGTTGAATTTGTGTGGAGTTTGTATCTTTAATAACACTGGTCGGGAATCCTTCGAAAACGGCTTATTTTTATCTTTTGAAGTATGAATATTTTTTTGCTTATATTCATTTCGTGAGAGCATAAGCGGTCTGCATTCAAATTTTTTTTGATATTTTGTGAATTTTGCTGGTGTATATGTATGACAAAAACAGATAGCATGATTAATATAACACCATTGTGATAAACTGGAAAAATAGTAGTGTGTATAAATAATAATAGTAGTAATGGTTGTCTGTACCTAATTATAATAATAATTTATTGAAGGCAAATGTTATAACATTAAAATCCAGACTCATAACAAAAAGAATAATTTTACACATACGTGTGTTCCAAGAATAAGATAACCGCTGAGGAAAGAATATAGTATGTACATAACACTTTGGCGTTGTTTCTGCCCGCGGTTTTGTTTACTTTGGCTAGTCGTAAGCGCATATCACTCGTGGTATATTTACAATGAAGCAAACGTTCTAACTCATATAACAAATAAAACAGATTACACTAGACTCTGAATAAGAAAAATAAATTTGTACCGTTTAAAATTATTTATAGGTTTCACGGTAAGACATATCGATTCAATCGTTTCGAGGTGTTTTGAAGAAGCTTGACTTACACAACATTTATAATCCATTAGAATTCTTTATTTATAAGGTACAAAAACAAGTTACAGTTTTCGAGAATAATAATATATAATTTAAACTTGCTATAATTAAAAAGCATGACATGGCTACATTTTTACAAAAGGGTTATTTATTCATACTTATATGAAATACAATAAAATTAAACAGATAAAATAAAAATAAAAACAAGGATAATAATAATCTTCTGATCTATCAGCTGCTAAACATATCCCGGAGCGATCTTTTTAATTGTTGTATTTTAATATCGAAAACATCGAATGTTTTTGCACTGTGGTCAATCAATATAGTATTATTGTATAGGCGACAAATGCGTACCATGGGATTGTAATGTGATATATTATTTTTATGAGATTTAAGACTTAAAAAGACGTAAGATCTGTTCAAAGGCTAAGATAGATTTTGGGACGCTGCGCCAACAAATTTAGTTAGTCTTTAATACTAAACATTTTATGGGGATTTCGTGATCCGATGCAGATGTTAAAATTTAAAAGAGAGAGCATAATATATTAATAGCAAAAAGCTTCATATTTGGGCTCAGTTAACACTGTTCCAGTCTGCAAGTTGTAGGCCTCCTGTTCCGACAACGAGGTAACAATCTTAAAGGTTAGCGATTTCCGTGTACATAAATAAACAATACTTCTAAAACAAGGACTCAAAAGCGAGTGGGACTGACAATAAAAGGCTTTTAACACCTCCGCTGTACACTAAGGGGAAAGGACCTGTGACAAGGGGAGAGGGCCTGAGAAAAGAGGAGAGGGCCTGTGACAGTGGGCCCGACGTAGAACCCAAGGTAGGAATAAAAATTCGGCCACAACTAGGCAACGCGCAGTCGATAAGAACGCCTTAAAAGCCGCTGAGAAAAGCGGCACCAAGGACCGGGGAGCGGCCGCCTCCTGCTTATGATGCTCGAGTGGTGGGGTTCTGGTCTTCGGTGCCCGCTGTGTTTATGGGCGACTATAGAGCCAGAATTAGATGTTAGAGCCGTTAGAGTTTAAATATATCACGATGAAACCTATAAGGTGGGGAATATCTTCGCATGTGGGTTGTGTTCGATATCGAATTATGTGTTACAATGTGAAATAAATTCTTATTTGTAAGGCGAGTTCCTGAATTGAGGGTGAGCCTTTATGTCAGGTCACTAGCCTTTCACCCCTTATTTCGAATGCCTCTTGCTTCATATTAGTTATATTTATGGATTAATAAATAAAAGAAAAGAAATAAATATAAAACTTTAAACATATTAATATGCGTGCGTGTGTGTGTGCTAATATTACTAATATAATTTTTATTATTATACTGTAAAAGCTTTATCAAGTCGCTTCTAATTATGATTCTAGTATTTAATATTTTTATTGTAAGTGGCGGCCATAAAGCAAATACTCGTAATGAAATAGTTAAAAACGTGCTCATTATCAGTGGCTATTTATGTATTAATTTTTTAAATCTAATCAGGAACCCAAACAAGTTAACTACTCCGTCGCTTATTTATTCTTTCGTCTTTTGTCTTATATCTGCAACTTGAATACGAAAAGAAGCACAAAAGACGTTTCCATTCAATGGTGAATACTTCTGAAGTCTCTTCGAGCAGAATCGTTTTAACTTTGTTTTACTCCTTAAGCGACACAGATCGTCGCCACTTAAGATAAAGAAAAACCTGAGATTATATATATGAAGTTCCTAGTAAAGAGCAAAGTATTTCTTTAATTTATATTACTGGTTTTTCAAAAGTAGATAATTTTTTAATGCCTATTTTTAGTTCTTTTTTTTAACAAATACACCATTTCGTTTTCTGAAGTCGGATTTCGGTTATCGGTTCAGTATTCGGTTATTACTATTTTGGATTTCTAAACTGAATATGTATTTTCATGATTGTATATATATATATATATATATATATATATATATATATATATATATATATATATATATATATATATATATATATATATATATATTATTATTTAATGTTCTTTTAAATCTGTTAATGAATCAAACGGAATATAAAAAAATATTATACAAATCTATTTGAAAAATATTTTATGTCCTCAATTATGTAAATAGCATTTGATTTTCTTTTCTTTAACGCAAGTATTTGTACGTCCTTGCGAAATTTTTAAAAACTTAACTAACTTAATTATATAGAACTTTTTAGTTACTGGTTTGTGTTCAAGTATAATTAATTATAAGACATAAAAAAGAAGCAGTGCAATTATAAGTTCCACGGTGGTGTACGGATCATCAATTCATAAAAGTATTGCTCGTAAAAGAGACGTTGAGGTATGTCGATAATTATTAATTATTATTTGTTCGCACGTAATTTGTTTTTCATTCGCTCATTTAGTCTTTTTATTTAAAATAATCTACAGAAGTGCATGATAGTCGGTTATACACGTTGATTTCCTAAAATTTCAAATAATTATAATAACTTATAGAGTTTAATCATTATTGCCTTGCTGTGCCGTGTATTTTCTACAATTACCACGTAATTACGATTATATATATATATATATATATATATATATATATATATATATATATATATATATATATATATATATATATATATATATATATATATATATATATATATATATATATATATATATACTTCTTACGGCTCATTTTTTTAAATATGACCCGTTACTGGTCACAGGGCCTTCGCATTTATACAGGTACAGGAATACACATAACACATAACTGATCTAGGACAAAAGCTGTTATGAAAGTAAAGCTTCTTTGTGTATAAATTAACAACAAGGTGACAAAATTATGAGTTTAGAACACTTGTTAGCCCTTGACGTGAATTATGTGTGGGAACGATAAATTTCAATGTGGCTTATCTTTACTGCTGCCGTAATCACATAGGTGTGAGTATGTTTTATCCTTATCTTTTTTTATCTAAATATACTGGAAGAATATTAAAATTAAAATTGAAAAATTTCCTCAAAACAAAATACAATTTTACATATCGCACTTTGTGAACCCATAACAAATTTAAAAGTGCGGCGATTGAACTTAGTATTTTTTTTGTTTTATTCTTTATTGTACATCGGAAAGTAACACAGAAAAACACGAGTACAAAGGTTCAAGGATAAAATTTATCAAAGAAGGACTTACCGAGGTACCTTTCTCAGGCTATTTATAATTAACTTAGACATTGTGTTAGTTTGATTTGAAATTACTCCATAACTTTGAATTAATATGTGTAATAACTTCTATTATATATACCTAAAAGGAATGTATATTTTACGTTTTTGAGTATTTTTACCCTTAGGTAGGCAACGTATCTACAGTGACCTTAGTATCGCAGATGTCCATGGGCGGAGCAGATCGCTTACTCTCGCTGGGTGCATCAGCATTTTGGTTTGCCTATCTCTTTCGTTAAATAGACAATGAAATAGATGATGAGCATACCGCAAAGAATCGTTTGTCAAGGATTCGTCTATTAATAAGGTGCAAATAACATGTAAATTTGATGTTTAAAATTCAAGCATAACATTTAGATTTACATAAGTCATCACGAAAGCGGACGTATGCATTTACATATACTTTTATCATTTCTCTTTCAACACCACACAAAAAAGGAAGTCAAGGCCCAACAAAATAATTTTATTGGGACGCCAAATTAGTTTCATAATACTGCGTTTTTTATGTAATACGTATGTATGTACATTGCCGTTCCAATTAAATTAGTTAAATATGAATGTACAGAAGTGTAATACTTTCTCTTTTCCCATTTTTTCATTTCCCTTTCTTTTTGTGTGCGACGACCCTTAGTCAGTTGGAGCGATGATCTGCGTAAGGCGGCTGGCTCGACCTGGATGCTGTAACCGAAAGTTGTTCAATTGATGTGTCTTTTGGACAGTGTATGGTATATCTAGCAGTGGATTGACAGGGTGACGATAATGATAGATAGATATATTCTTTATTATACAACAAAAAGAAAGTTATACAATTATTGATTGTAATATTTATGTACAAATGGCGGTCTTATCGCTAAAAGCGATTTCTTCCAGACAACGTTTAACAAAGAAATTGTTTTGTTTATTTTAATCAATTTATAAGATTAATAAACGAAGAAATTTTGTTCTATTAACGACTAATATAAAACAAATTCGTTATAAATTAACAGTTGTGAATTAATTACTTTCATCAATTCATAACAGATGGTTTGCTAAGACCACCAACACGCTTCGTCTGTGTTGAATAAACACACCGCTGAAAGGTTTATTTTGTTATCTTGGAACCTTCGAATCTGATGCTATTAACAACAATATTTTTTCTTGTCATCAATAATAGAACACCTTCACAATGTGCTGAATATTTTTGTTTAGATGTTTCATCTCAAATTCTCTAAGACCACTTGCGACTATATTTGTTTTGTGGTTAATTTGAAGTAATAATGTTATTGATGTGTGGATAACCACGAAGTTAAGTTGCGCTAATAAGTGTATTCTGGTGAGCTAGAGTGACAGGCACGAACAGATTTCTGCGATTATCAACCGTCTTTTGTTTTTTTATGGGTGGAAAGGCCAATAGCCTTTTAAACTTTGTCGGAAGGACATCCCCGGTATTCAAACCCTGCTAAATGAAGGTAAACGCATCATGACAGTAGAAAACTGTTTGTAGCAATTCAAGGATGAAATGAGGTTGAGACCTCATTTTGGACAGCATCGAAGAAAAACGTTATCGGACACGGAAGTTTTATCATATGTAAAAATTATGACCAAATATTTTACTAGGTGAATATATAATATAAAATTAATTACAATTTGACATTGAACATTCATTGTAAATAAATCTAATGCGACAGGAATACACGGACAAAGATTTTTTTCAACTCGTTCCTCGGCACAACCATCACACATTATTATAAAAAAAATTTCATCATCATACACTGGAACTGGGTAAAGCACTCTGTAACTACTTTTTGGATTAAAATGGCTTGAAATTTTGTATATTTTATTTCCTGAGATATCAAAGAAGAAAAGTCAATAAACCGAGAAAGACAAAAAAAGAGTTAAAGTAATTAATGTTAAAAGATATTTGTCAAAGAGAACCCGAATAGCGAAAAATAAAGTTGTGTTTTATGTTAATTAAGCACGTCTGGAATTCCAAGTAGATAGGAATAAACCTTAGAAAATGTACCCGTGACAGTATTATTGATCAGACGTACTATTATCGTGATCTAATTTCCCAATGTTATTACTATGTATATAATTAAAAAGAAAAATAGGTCTGGTGCTATCCTAATTTAATATAAAAGAATAGGAACAATTTAAAAATAAGTTTATTATTTTAGTTGACACGTAAACAATTAATTTTACTCTAATCTAAATAATGTAAAGATATCGAATTTAATTCGAACCATTTGTTGAAAGTTGTTAAATTTTTATATCAGCGCGATTACTCAGCGAATAGCTGATTTTATTTCCGTTCTCAGACTTCGCTAATTATTTTATAACCTAAAAAAGAATAAAGAGGACGATATGTTGTTTTATATTGCCATAAAATACAATGGCGAATCATATTAAAACACCTTTCCGTGAAACAATGTGGCTCGGATGACACCCCAGCTAACCAGCCGCATAGAACAATGGCCTCATTAACTGCAACAATAACAGTCCGCCGCTGGAGGCGTGGGCCGTCTGCTGTAATATCTAATTAATGTATATAGAAAAAATATTTAAATTGATTTCTTTTAAAACCTTTCCGAGAGATTATGTGTGCCAGTGGTCCCCAAACTTTTAATCGCCGTGGACCGTTGAACGTTTTAAATTTACTGCGGACCGCCGAGGGAAGGACGTTGATTGTTTATATTTTATTATTTTGATTTTCACACGCTTCCATCAAGTCTACATTGCCGCTGACGCTCAAGTTACGTTAATCTCTCGTCCATGAAAAATCGCATAATCCTGGGAGAAATATTCAACAGTGAAAAAATGAAAATAATTTTAGGTTTTGTATAGTCCGGTAACATTCGAGCCACACGAATACGACTGACACGATAGCGGTTCCTTAAAGTAACGTTGCAAAATAAAGGTTCTTTCAGAAACAAAAAAAGGATATTCATACCACTTACGTTAAAATATATGTACATATAACATATATTGATTTTTTAACATAATGACGTTGTCTGTATTTTGTCATGTATAAATATGATTTCTATAAATATAATTTAAACATTATTAATGGAGTCAGGCGTTACTTTGAAAAGTCACGTTTCGGTTGTCTTCCGTAGAGTCTACTATACCTGAAAATGCCTCATGTTGGGGCGAAACACGTGTCGTTTACAAGATGGAAAAGTGATAGTCTGTGTTTGGCGTTGTGTATAGTGGTTGGTGGGTGGAGAGTTAATGGCCGATTTTCGGTAAGTTTTTGGTTTAAGTTCCAAATAAATCCACTAAACCCAATGGAAAAACGCACATTATTAATTTTCTGTTATTGTTTTGCTTGTCGCGGATCTTAGCTAAGTAAAACTTTTGACTGTCCATATAATTTAAACATATAAATATAATAACTTTACTAATAATGTAATATAATAACAATAGTAACTTTCTATAAATATTATGTAAAGTTATGAAAATTGAAAGTCAAGTATACCTTGCTTGAAAGTCAACGATTTCTGTTATTATGTTGACCTTAAAGTATTTTGAAGTATTACTGGAGCCGTAACATTGCTCATAGACGTTTATAAGGTCATAAATGTATTAAAGCGATACTGTATTCATGAATTTTTTGTGAAATTATACATACTTTACTCAGCATAGCAGGAAAATTAAACTATATTGTCATTGTAAAAGTAATATGGCGGTTGTAAAATTCTATTACCATATCTGTTCATGATTTTCGTAAACTTCATCTAAATTGGGACTAAAAAATATATTTTTGATTGGAATTAAAACGCGTCAGGTTTAAGTCTGTGGTAGTTCTATTTATATGACGTTTGCGACATTCACACTGTTGCATTTCGCAACCGGTCTATTGAAGGCTGCATACAGCGTCCAGGCACAGCTTACGTCCACCCAAATGAAACATAAACTAGCGTGTTGCCGACTGGTTGAGTAAACATAAAGTTTTATTACTTGGCTAGGTTCCACGCATGAACGTTAAGCTGGCGTATTTGCAGGATTGTTTGTAGTCGCTGGATAGACAGTGTAGGGATGTGGTGCGGGCGGCGATCCAAACACTGGGAAATGTGTACGTAATCTGTGCAATTTTGGTCGTTTCGAGGTGGTCTTTAATTATATATATTATGAATGGTAAAAATTTAAATTTTAAAATGAGGCCAATGTGCAAATGAAATAGTTTCGTTCGCCTATCCTGTCCTCATACGAATATCATCATGGTATTATATAGTCATCTTATCATCACGATGCCTCGCAAGTCAACCTGTAAGACTTTAAACGCCAGTTGTTGGATCTAGACAGAATACCAGACCTTTAATACCCGTGACAATGTAGCCCGTCTCTAGCCTGTGATAATTTTCTACGTTTTAATTCTGAGATCGTTGTATCACCATCCTTTTTGGCGTCAGTCTTTGTTCGCTATTCAGACGATCACTTCACTTATTAAGGGTATGCGTCCTTTTGTTGTAAGTAGGCATGATTTCACTTGATTAGATTGAAACCTAAGATGGTAATATATGGATGTTTACTGTTTTTTTGGAATGCAAAATGTCTGATTGAAAAAGTGTATTCTATATTATATAATACATTCCTCGAGTAATAAAAGGTAATTAAAAGTTCCTTAAAATGTAATGGTTTTAATTAATTTTATATCGGTAATAACAGTTTTAGATTCAATTTAGATAAGTAAGTTAACTGTGACATTTTAAAACGAAGTATGTTGTCATCGAAAACAACTTCGACACTTGACGAAGAGCGTCGACATCAATTTTGGAGCACTCGCTACTCTGACACCAATACATATCTAGCACAGCGATACCGGGATGGCATCGCCCGTTTCTCTTGCCCTATCAGGACAGGCCTTCTTTTGTGTGCACGTGTGCTTAACTGTGTGTGGTTTTGTCGAAAACATTGTTTTTTTCTTCTTTTTAACAAGTTTACGGAATATAGCTTGCATAAAAGAAAAATACCAAAGTTACTTACGTGATAAGCAATATCTTTTTTTTGTACGTATTTTGGACTCATTACTTTTACGGTTAAGGTTAATAATAATTTTTGAATCGTTGCATCAGGAAAAATATTTGTATATCCTACAGGTATTGATTCCGAGTCTGGATGTCTCGCCAATCCCTCTTGGACTAGCATGATGGATTAATGTCGATTTCTCCAGAAATGAGGTGATCTTGTGCACAGTAGTGTAACATATACGGGCAAGACGTTAATAAAGTTAGCTTGTATCTGTCCTATATATTTATATTCGAAACAGCATATAAGACATTGTTATAAACTCCGAACTATATATATTATAATATAATTCCCTGCTATACAACACTTTTATTAACTTGTTTTGATTATTGTAAATATGGTATTTCGAAACTTTTAAATCTCTACTTACTATCAGGGCCAACTAGAAATATGTATCTACAACTATTTGTAATAAATTAGGAGTCGATGAGTAATTTGAAAATACAAAAGGTGCAGTTTTGTCGGGTTTGGGCGCTCATTGCTCTTCCACAGCGGTTAGTCCTGATCGTTACAAATGGATGTTTGCCAACTGTGGTAACAAATGTGACTGTTTGTTTGGCGACTATTGTTGTTCCAAAATACAACAGATTTACATAAGCCTTGAGAAATAAATATGTCGATATATTGACAGATTTGTATATGTACGTGCAGGTGAGGTCGACAGTTGAGGCGCCGAGATGTACTCGGATCTACTAAGTATCCTACTTTATTGTTGCCTTCTTGTTCATTGTTGACATTTTAAAAAACTGCAAATTGTTACACGAACTTATATTGACTATTTTATTGATTATAGACAAACGCTAACAAGTTTTTATTTTATTAAATTAGGCAAGGTAATTTAAAGGACATCGGTTACATTAAAATACATGTTCTGGATGTGTTTCTGTTTATTATAATACTAATTAGCTTATTTTATCATCGTCAATATAAGTATATACATAACAGTACATTGCTGGACATTGAGCTCCCTCAAAACTAGGGGTGTCTCTGTAAACTGCACTTTTGTTAGTTTTTATTACTCAGGTCGATGTCGCTGCCCAGCCTAAGTAATTGGGGGAAAATTATACTTTTTATAGACTTCAATTCTACTAGACTAGAGAGGATGGATGTAAGACGACTGAGAAAGGAAATTTACGTAGCTGGTGTGGATGAAAGGGTCGGTCGGGAAAAAATTAAATAGAGGAGAATATACCTTGATCAAATTGCTGAAGTTCTCAAGAAAAGGCAGGTCAAGAGAACCCTTAAAGGGTGAGCTTGTATTAAGAGAGTTTCTTTTTTTTTTGTTTTAGTTTGTTAATTGTACTTTCAATTCTAGCTTGAACCCAATTTATCTAATCGTGTCAGTTGGTTAGTGCGGAGTAAAACCTGTGTTCGAAATTCGATCGAGCATATCACTTGACACAGTTTCTATTTAATTCAACAACGGCGATAGTAATGGACGCTAAATATAATTGCGCATTGGCATTCGCCCCACGCGGCCGGCCCTCTGACGGCGGGCGTTACACCGTCGCACGCATCCAAATAAGCGGCCGACACCCCCATAGCGTACGGATGAGCATTCATTTTATGTTTCGGGATGGTAATACGTTCTAAAACAATAGCTACGTATGCGCCGTTGAATATATAACGTATGTTTTATCCCGTGAGGAATAGATAAACTTTTATGACTTAACTTAGCAAAGTAATATGAAATTTGTAAAAAATGAATTAATCTTTCTGTCTTGCTTTGACAGATTCGTTAGAAGGCAACTTAAAATAAAGCGTGCTATTGTACTTATATTTAAATTGTATCGTTTTGAATTGTTTCCATAAGTTATGAAATATATATTGTTTGTTGATTTAATGACTATAGTATTTATTAGTAACATTTTGATTAATAGTAATTAATCGTTATTACATTTGGAACTTTCTATATTTTGGTTTTGCCCATCTGGAACGTTCAAAATATACAGGCCATTTAAATGTATTGAAGGATAATGATGATGTAAAATATTGTATTAAATCCAACGTAAAGTAAATTAATATGCAAAAACTATAACCCCTTCCTCAAAATTCACTCAACCGAAACCGGATTAAAATGTAGTTCTAGAATTGATAGCGACAGGTTGGAAATGTAGTGTTTTTTCTACTATAAGACAACATAATATCAAAGCCGGTTCTTTATAAAATATCAAGAATATAATTTTTAAAAATATTGATCTTAAGGTGTCAGTCCGGTGGCAGAATTTAAGGTTTTCAATCTTAACTATAATACTACCTATTACTTAATATAAATATGATAGAATATACCTTGTTTGAAAATTGAAGTTAAGATTGAGCATATCAGTTCTGCTATCGGACACCAATTACAATGTTGTCCTTGTTTACATTTTTAACTTATTAACTATTATGTGGTTATAATTATAAAAATAAGTTTCAAATGTAGTGTTTATAGAGTAAATAATTATGAATACTATAGAGAAATCTATTAAACTATGCCTTTATAGTATCCATAATAATAAGCGTATCTCATAATCGATATAATATAATATTAAAATATTTTTTTATTATTTTCGTCCTTCATTATTTGAATTTCGGTACGGCTACGGTATTTTTACAAAATTACAGAAGCGTTAATTCTGCATCACACGTATGTATGTGCTGTGCTAGGATCGTAGCGGATAGAGCTCTGTGGTCTCTGCCAACCCCTGCGGGGGATAGGCGTGAATATATAAAGAAATAGAAAAAAAAGACATGTATGTAATTTATAATAGCTTGCATACGTCCGTCGTCACGTTTCCAACATTCTTAAGGTTGTTTTCCAAACGCAGAGCGAAAGTTCACAATGCACATACAAATATTTCTTTCAGTAACCGGAAAACAATTTTTTTCATTAGTTTCCGCCAATAGTGAAGACAGAATTCTTGGCTTGTCAAGTGTTATTTTGACTACCCTTTGCTTATTGATTAAATAAGCAAAGGGTAGTCAAAATAACACATATTTTTAATGTAAGTGCCAAAATTCAAATACATTAAAAATATTTGTTATACTACGGCGAACAAACGTGGACACTGATAATAATCCATCTGCTTTGCAAGCTCAGACTTCACTCAGAGAGCTATGGAGATAGCTCTCTGAGTGAGCTCGGAATTTCTCTGGTAGATATAATTCGCAATGAAGAAATCCACCAGAGAACCAAAGTCAAACGTAGTGTGGGAACCCATCCTTCCCTAGATGGAGCGTCTTTCTGCGCAGGGCGGCTGGCAGAAACTGGATGTGTGAAGCCGAAGATCGAGCTAGGTGGCGCTTATTGGGAGAGGTCTAAGTCCGGGAGTAGACTGCCGTAGGCTGTTGATAATGATTGATGATTTTATCAGCTAGTTAATTCTATTAGGACATGTTTCTATCGTGCAACTTTTGAAACGCGAATCTGGTTTTTATTTGGTCTACGGTTTTATGTGTGAAATAGCACCTGAAGCTTGGGAACAACTACGACGAAAGCGATAATTCAGTGACGATATTTGTTGCTCAGTCTTTGAATATGATTGAAATAATGAAAGATGCAATACTGCAACATTATTTTTTCACAGCCCATTTATGTCCCACTGCTGAGCCGGGCCTCTCCATTTCTGGAGGAACGGACGTTAACCCACGCTTGTCCAGTGCGGATTATACTTCAACATATCTAATCATTATTAAGCACCATCTTTAAATGTTGAAAAAATTAATGATGGTTTTGATTCGATTTGTAAAATTTCACTAAAATATGAAATTTTTCAAATCGAATTTGATTAAATTCGGCTGATTGTAAAGATAATTTTAATAGCGTATATGATATTTGAATTCATGGTGCAGAGCAGCAAGAGTCACTAAACTTGCATTGCATATATAAATTCATGCGGAATAAACAACTGATTTTATATGAGAACGGCGGTGAAATCCCTTGGTAAATTGTAACGAAAATAAAAGTGGTGTGAGGGAACAAATTATTAATTATTTATTTAAGTAACCAATCTTTCAAAAATTTCAGGTTAAAGTATATAGTTTAAATCACATATTAATTTTGTATCCCAATCTAAAATAAATGAATTTGAGTTGTTACCAATTTATGAATGAAAAAATTAATTAACTGAAAATTGTGTGTTCATAATTATATTATTTATTTATTATGTAATGGTTGTATTTTTTTCATATTTAAAATATTTATATTCAACATACGATATTTGACTTTGAGGACGGTTTGTATGTTTGTTTTTCACAATAATTAAATATGCTTGAGTAGTGTAAACAACGAGGCGAACCGCTAGTCTGTCCCGAGCAGACCACTGCCGCCAACCAGTTTAAAGAGATTTGGCACAACTGCACGAGCTTTAACGGATTCTGTTGACAGATAAATACTTGAACTGTGTTATCAGTACTATAATTAAACATGACTTTCTTACTTTACCAGCATGCAAATTCAATAATTTTTATTTATCCTCTTAAATTATATTAAATAAAAAGATTACTAAATTGGATCAAATAATTGAAACTTTAAAAAAGCACAGATGAAGCACAGATATCGCATTAGATCCATAAATCAGACAAGTTTTATCGCGTTTGCATTTTTTTTATTTTTTTGGCATAAAATTTCAAACTGTATTGCATTTTTTCATTACTTTCGCTTATTTCTATAGACAGTTTTACAGCTATATCAAGATATATACACATTTTTTAGCTAGCAAAGGTGGAATCGAACATACGATCTTAAATCGTAAGCTAAATACTTAACAATTGAGTTATTGCTGTTTCATATTTATTTTAATCTGTACTTTAATTTGAATTAAACTTTAAAATTAAAGCGACTATAATTCTTCAAAATATAAACATAACGGTAGCAGGTAAATAAAATTTGCAATAAGAACATGACATGCGCGAATAATATTAAATACCGTTTTGTCATACGGCCGGCGCACGTATGTAGTCGCGCGCACACATACGCAATCTTTGTTAAACATAATGCACACAAACAGGTACGCGACAATACGATGGCGAGCGCCGCCGTTCCTACTACCAATTCTACTTCATTTGCATTTTCCACTAAGCCTTGTCATTGAAATTCTACGTAACATGTCACGTTTGTATTGGACTGATACCTGCTGTTACGGTATTATTAGGCTCACTTAGTAAAAGAAACAATTTTATTTACTAACATATCTTCGTTCTTATACTAGGTGTTGCCTGCTTCCATATCAACCATACCACTGAAGAATAGTTCCATAGGATAATGGTGGAAAGAAGTTGAAAGAGTTTGGGTAAAATGTCTGTATAATTATAATTATATTGGTTATCTAACTGAACAAAATGTATAATTATTAAATGCACTATATTGGTGAATCATGTTTTTGTGATAAACATACTTAATTGAAAAATATTTCAGAAATGGACATAAAACATTTTCAATTATAACATCGAAAGTAAAAGTACATTAAAATCTATTTGTTATTTTTTTGTGTTCAAACTGAAGATTTAGTAAATTCTTATTATTAGCTTCAATTTCAGAATTATTTTCTTAAAACTTATATAAAATAAATTATCCGTTTAAAATAAGTTCGTACCAAATTAAAAAAGGAAAGATTGGCATTTCCGATGCTGCAATTGTAAAAAGAAAATTGCGGGAAGACAATTTCTAAAACGACAAAAACGCTTCGAGCAATCCAGTGGGCTCGCTCTTAATTGGATGAGACTACTTCCTCCATACGACATCCAGCTCTGTTGTTCACGACGATACTACCTCTAGACTTCTGTAGGTAACTTACAAAGTCTATATACTTAATCTCAATTTATTCTTGAAATAATACCATATAAAATAATATAATAGTTTAATTTTGATTAAGCTAACGAATTGGAGTCGTTTTTAGTATTCATTTTAACAGGTATAATTTAGGCTTAAAATTTACGACTAAGTTTTATAGTGGTTGCGATAAATTAACTTAAATAGCACACTTGTGTTATTTTCTCCAGTTTATTCGAGTCACGCGACCATCTATTGTTTGTTGATTCAGCACTTGTGGGCTGTAAGACCTCCAGCGAATTATACTTAAATATTACCAAATAATATTAATGGGAAACTTTACGACGATATGTATATATGTACATATATAATGTTCTTAATATACAAGTACAATCTTCTTTCATATTCATCATTTAAATGCTTTTTTTGTAATTGGTCATTTATATCACGTCTCTTAGATAATAATGGCTATGAACGGAAAGGCCAAACCGGTTTTGGATATTAATGAATACAAAAACTTTGCAGGTGGTGTCCCAAACTTTTTATAGTTACAACTGTAGTTATAACTTTATCTGTGCAAACTATTATAGAGTTCAAGTTTTTGACATATTTTTTTCAGATAATTAAATGAATATTATAACAAACCATTATGGTTCTCTAATCCAAAGAGACAGTATATTATAGTGTACCTGGGAAGATAGTCAGCATCAGACGTATTTCATTTATTTCAACAATTAACGATCAGTAGGAATAGTTGAAGTTCCTCCGTTAACTTCAAAACTTCATTTCTCCCCTACATCAGATATCTGCCCAAGCTTCGTATAATATATTTGGGGAAGCAAATGACAACAAAGACGAAAAGTGAAAAGAAAGAATTGCTAGGAACTTCAGATTTGTAACATACTAAGGGATATATATATGTATATATATACATATATATATATATATATATATATATATATATATATATATATATATATATATATATATATATATATATATATATATGTATATATATATATATATATATTTGTGTGTATATAACCGATGATGGAATCGATTCCTCCACCACTGACTTCGAAGTTGCCGCTTCCGAAGGCGCTGAACCTTGTATATAGGTGGTATACAATTTATTTGTTTTAATATTAATGCCGTTTTCGTACCGTTCGCAAAATAAATAGAGATACAAAATGAAACACTATAAGTTTAAAAGTAATGGTTTAAATTTTTCATATCATAAGTAGCACAAATAACAATTTTTAAGAATTATATACTTCAGAGTAAATATTAGAGCGTGTATCGGTTAATTAAAGTGCAGTGTTAACATACATATTTATAAAGTTGCACAGATATTCGTTCATACCGCTTATGTAATGAACTAAGCGACCTGAGTCTATTCAGCTAATGTGTGCGGAATTCTTATAATAATACCATAGAGTTACTTTTGCAATTTGAACGTAAAAAACTTTAATAGAAAGCTTGCTTTGCTAATTTACTTGATTTCTTAACGGTCTATGTTCCAGTTCACATGGCGATAGAATATATATTTTTATACTCGTTGCGGTAGGTATGTTAAATGTATGTAGGTGTTATTTTAGAAGGCGCAGATCTAAAGGCGAGGGAGAGTACTTAATGATGCGTGCATGACTGGCAACTTAGTGGTTTTTTGACTGAATTAGTAAATCTGAAGTGATCATAGATTATTACTGGTTTACAATTGTTCTAATTAAATACTCGGATGAAAAATTAGGTTGCTTAGATTTGTTTTGTTTTTTTTTTTGGTTAGGGTTTCGCAGTAGCAGAATTAGGTCATTAGAAGCCCGGTGCGGCAAAACTGAAGGAGGACCCTAGTCTAAAAAGTTAAATCCCTTTTACAACCTTTTTAATAAAGTTGATATTTTTAAAACAAATAACTTAGCTATTTTATAAACTACCTATTTTTGTAACCTTTAGCAAAAGACCCAGGAGAGAAAAAAAATACAAAGTCCATTATATGTATAAGTGAAACGGGAACTAAACGAAATCTGAATAGACAATAGAAGGATTAGCAGTAAAAGTAATCTTAATTTAAAAATTGTCAATCGCCGGTATAGGCTGTACTTCTTTGTCTCTACGGACCTCCAACTCCATTCTACCTCGTAGGAACATATTTAGCATATTTTAAAGCCTTGCTTAGGATTTAATCAAGGGATCTTGTTCGAAGCCCCTCGGGAAAAGAGAGAGGACCGTGTCGCGCCGCCTCTTCCGCCCCCCGTTAGTCCGCGACTGGGGTTTGGCATGCGTTGTAACATCGTAGGTTCGAATCGTTTTGTTTATAAACAGAGAGGATTATAGACAGAACGAACGAATATTAAGAGATCCTTTCTGTTTATAAACAGAAAAATCTCCTAATATTTCATTTCTGAGTAAAGTATTTTTTCACATTAACGAAGATGCGGAGCACAGATGCCATGTGATTCCTGTTGGGATAGAATAAAGCATATGGACAGTCAAAAGTTTTACTTAGCTAAGATCCGCGACAAGCAAAACAATAACAGAAAATTAATAATGTATGTTTTTTTGTTGTATTAAATGGATTTATTTGGAACTTAAACCAAAAACTTACCAATCGGCCATCAATTCTCCACCAACCGAAAAGTGTTGTCTTTCGTAGAGTCTACTATACCTGAAGATGCCTCGTGTTGGGGCGAAACACGTATCGTTTACAAGATGGAAAGGTGGTAATGTATGTTTGGTGTTGTGTATAGTGGTTGGTGGGTGGAGAATTGATGACCGATTTTCGGTAAGTTTTTGGTTTAAGTTCCAAATAAATCCACTTAATCCAACAGAAAAACACACATTATTAATTGTCTGTTATTGTCTTGCTTAGTAAAACTAAAGTAAAACTTTTGACTCTCCATATAGTGATGGATTTCCGCAAAGTAACGCCTGACTTAATAAGAATAAAGCACATTTCTGCGTGATAATTTAATTTGTGTATATATAGGAATTTAAAAAAAGAAACAAGTACGCCTATTAGGATTTAACATCGGGTAGCTTACATAGCATGGAACGCAGAATTACTTGACACTGTCGAGGCTTAAAGGAATAAACAATAAAATGATCACTACTTGTTGCAAGCCGCATCACTGATTGTGTAGATATAGGTCGAGAGTCGTTCACTTGACCTATTTTTATTGCGATCTATTGACATCAATTTTAAATGACGGAAAATATTATCCATCTGGTGAATGTATTTAAAGCTATTAGCTGTTATCTACACAATTTGAAAGGCTCTTGAAGTACGTAGTAAAATTCCTTAAATACAAGGTTCACTTTGTTGCCGTATAAAAGAGAGTGTAATTGAAAGAATTTAAGAAATAAATATACATATGTATATTTATTTCTTAAATTAGATAGAATGAGATCATAATTAATATGTAAAGCAAAATGCTTTAACCGCGTAAGTCCTCACTTAGAATTTCTTCATCAGAATGCCATCTCAAACACAAAATATGCTGTTGAAGTAGCTTAATTACCAGAGAACATTTTATGACATTATTTTCGCCCTCTTTTGTAAAAACTGTTAAAATAATCTAATTTTTATATATAATATTATATTTTAATAATTCATAATTATGACGTGAAAAAAGAAAAATAATGACGGTATAATTAAATTTAATTTCGAAAAATCTATATAGTTAAAATCAATTTTATTTGATATCAACATAAAAAAAGTGGAATGTTAAAAAAACTCCGGATTCGGTGACTTAAACTAAGATTCAGGAAAATAACTATATTTCGTTTAATGAACTAATATATAAATATAGAATTACTAAGACGCTTATCGAAATCAATAGACAAGATAAAAGAGCTTGGTCCGTTTTTATATCGGTTGTTTTAAGCTAAGAATTTCAAACAAGTATTTCGTATTTTCATACATATATTTTTAAAATAAATAATATACCTCACCTTTAGATCTTCACAAATTGATAATTATATTCCATTTTTGTAACGGAAATCAGCAATTTTACGTGTTTCTATTAATTCATTAACTCAATTACTTAATTATATTCAACAACAAAAATTATTTTTATCTTAACATATTCTATATCTTTGCATTAAAATTTATTTTAGTAAATGACAAAGATCTTATCGAGACGAATGCTGCTGCAATCGCAGTGACGAATTACTCGGCCTAAAAAATATAAGTCGAACCACTTACTCGAAAAGTAAAATGTCAAAGAAATATGTTGTTTACTCAAAATAAACATAAGTACATATATAATATAATAAGCAAACTATATGATAAACATTGTTACATTCTTATTTTATGTATGCCTAATTAATTTTTTACGCTTTATTAATTATTAAGCATGTTCCTTTTGAAAAATTTGTACTGATATGGTACTTTAAGTAACATGAAACTATTCTTTATAATATAATATTTTTTTGTATCACCAGTTTCGGAGAGTTGATACAATGATTCCACCCTAGATAAACTATTCAATAGCAAAATTAAAATAAAATGAATAGAATATGTAATATAATTTTTAAAAAACTTGAGTTATTATTTTGAGTATTTTCATTTTACATACGCTGCTAGATCCAATTGAATATTGGGTGTGAACAGTTGTATGGCTTCTAAAAACATTAGTGTCAACGATAAGGCCGTTTCTATTGAATTTCTGGCTACTTGTAGCACTCGTATTATGTGTACCTGCCAAAATAACGATTGATGTCAGCTAATAACATGATACGAAAACATTGTAGTTAAACTCCCATTATACTATCGTATTCTCACTTTATGACGTGTGTGTAAATATACGTGTTTGTTATGTATCACTTGAAATATTTATATAAAATAGTATCTTTCATTTTAGTAATACTAAGCCCATCCTGCCTTATACTATTACAGTATATTATTACCGTGATTCTCACGAAGGCGAGAAGCGACCAATCGAGAGCCGTTTCGGTGCGATGAATGGTAGCGTATGGATCTCTGTGGTCTCTGCCAACCCCTACAGGGGATAGGCTTGAAAATATAAAAAAATAAATTACCGGTATCATCTCTTCTCTCCTGGAGTAGTAGTTTATTCTTAAACTCCGTTAACATCCACTTAATGGAATTTTGGCCAGCCCACCAATCCAGAAGCGTTTTATATACACTCTTTTAATGCTTTTTCGCTTATCCCGATTTATTTTATAGATGATTAAAAATGCAACGAAGGCTTTCTTTCAAGCGCACATCGAAGATCGAGCTAGTGGGAGCGTCTTGGGAGAGCCATATTTCATATGATGATAGTAAACGTAACTGGAAGACTAAACATCAGTCTAATTGAGTTGAAAGTCCTAGCGTGAGTTAAATAGAAGAACATCAATAATCAAATAGTGGATCGAAGTTGACATTGCCCTGTAGCCGACGACGCGAACATCACCCAACGTCAATTAGACTTGCTGCTTTAATAAATTAACATTTACTCTATTTATGTAAAAGTATATTAATGAAAAGCCTAAAGTAACTTTGGTGGCTGTTCTGACCAACTTTATCTTTATTCGGTCATTACAAATAACATTCAACTGCCCCATAACGAAGGTTACGGAGCAAGTTCAACAACTTTTATTGGTGAACTCGATATGGACCTCTCGTTATTGCAGTGGATAATCACCGATCACAATTCAGTTTTATTTGCTTTGAATTATTGCTTGAGATTTTGCCCTTGTACATTGAATACTATTTTTAGGTATCGCTATTGAAAAGTCTTGATGCTAGAAAGTATTGTTCATTAAATAATTTTACTTCATTTTAATTTAGATTAATTGGTACTTAACTTTTTATGAAAATCATTTGAAAAGAAATGCCCGATTTTTTTACAGTTTTGGTGGTTTTTTATTATTTTACATACATACATATATATCGTTACGCCTATCTAGGGGGTACACAAAGACCACAGATTTCCATCCGCTACGATGCCGGCATTCCTTACATGCTTCCTTCACATTCATCGTAGCGAAAGGCTCTGCTTAGTCGCATCTCGCCCTCATGGAGGTAAGCCCCAACAGGGCTCCGCATGCTGAGGTAAAGCACTATGGTACCCGGAGGAGCTCGGTCCCGGGACGGTCGGCACGCTTGCGATTAAGCTCGCCCCTATCCATGCACCCATTGGCACGGCAGACCGTCTATTAATGGAAATGAAGGAAAAAGATAGAGAAGATAGGAAAGGTCAGGGGAAAGTAAAGATGGATAGGATGATAGATAGGATGATAGGGGTATGATACTATCGCAACGGAAGACAAGGAGTGATACATTAACATTTCCATATTAAGTATATATACCTAACTAAAAAGATCATAAAGTGTCTCACTTGTTTGTTTGCTTGCCATGTCTTCTAAATATCCATATTTATCATTATTAAAAAATAAAAACAGAAAAATAAAATTTGACTATAAAAAATGGGATATAACACTTTAATTAATTTTCAATTTTGTGTGTGAAAGTAATTGAACAGTAACATTGTAAGGATATGTATCCATTTTCAATTCTAGTGGAGAACAGAACTTTGTAACTGACATATTCCGCGCACCACTGTAATATTCCGTATTTGCAGGGAATACATTTACAAGCTGCACAATCCGCTGTTACGCCAGTTGTTCGGTATGGCGCGACTTTCCCGCGCGGTCAGATAATGCGATAAGTGGCGTCGCGCAACGCATTGACACCCGCAGTGAACCCCGGATATATTCGAATTGTACCAACGGTGTACCATGCGGGCAGCGCCAATAAAACTGTCGATTTATTTATGCAATAATGTTTCATACATACATGCGATCACGCCTGTTTCCGTAGTGGTCGGCAGAGACTCCCTGCTACTATCCCAGCACACTTTCTTTGCTGCACACACATCACTTTCTCCATACAAGATCGTCGGTTAAGGGTACTTTTGACCTGGCTTCTTTGTTGGTTATATTCTCCTTGGTCTATAAGATTAGGGATATCAACCCTTCCATCGACATCCGCAAAGTAAATATCTTTTATCACTCGTCTTTCATCCATTCTCTCTATTTGCCCAAACCATCTAAGCATCTGTTATGCTAATGCAAAGGATAATGTTTTGCAAGGAAAGCTAATTCGTAGGACGTCTCTTATATTTGTCAAAAGTAAATAAACAGTGAAGTACATACCGTTCTGTCATTATATTTTCAAATAAGTTATCCAATCCGACGAAGACCTAATTGGCTCATTGGTGAATAATCGCTCTGGAGTCACTAGTTGCGGGTTCGATTACCGTGTCGGGATAGATATGTGTTTGGCCTACAGGTATTTATTCTGATTCTGCCAATGTACCTTGGAGAGGCATGGTGGGTTAATGTCTTTTCCTCCAGAAATGGGGAAGCACGTGCTCAGTGGTGGGACATATTATATAGGGGCTGTGAAAAAAAATCTATTAGGCCCCGTTCTCAGTTGTGGGACACTTCTACTATAAGAATAACTTAAAACAAGGGCAATGAGGATATACCTATAAGCGACTGAGAGAGCTTAACCTCTTAAGAAGCACGAAGAAGATATACGGTTTTTCATAACACGTTCATGCAACGGTTAATGTTTTTAAAATATCTAGCAAGACTTACATAAATTTTCAAGGTATTATAAGTCACAAAATATTTGTGCATGCATAGCTAAAAAGATCTATACCTACATCTTAAACAGTTTACCACTAGTTATTACTGAAAATCTTAGCTCTCATCGATTAATCTACGTCCACATTCAATCCCTATTGGCCAACTAAGTTTTAATAGCTTTATATGCATGACACTTTGACGCGCAGTGCTATGAGTCTGTAACTTATTACCCAGCTTGAGGCTACAGTGCACAGTTCATAGTTGCACAGGTCACGTTAGATCTTCTCCTTTCTCATCTGATCACGTCTTTTAAAACCTGTATACGCAATTTATTATTTCAATATTACTTACGTATAAATAAAATAAAATATAACATATTTATTTTATGTATATCAACTGAAGTAGGAACAGATCGGTCATGTTTGTTGGAGAACTGACAACCATTGGAGTAGACGAGTGCTGAAGTGGAGACTGCGTATTAGTAACGTAATGTGGGATGCCCCCGGCTGGATAGAGCGACGACCTGCCTACGGAGGCTGGCGGTAACTGGAGGCATGAAGTCGGGTAATATAGCGCGTCTTGGGGGGAGGCCTATGTCCAGTAGTGTATTTCCACAGGTTTTTAATTAAAGTATGTTTATAAAAATAATATATTATTGTTATAAGAAATATACCTCTTCGTCGTTTAATTTGTTATAAAGACTATTCGCTATCTCACTAAACTCCTTTGGCAAGATGTTTAAAGTTTATCCAGTTTCAGTTTGCGCTAAGAATAAATATAATAGCTTTTCTAGTAAAATGAAGCTCCAATATCGAGTAGCTGGCAGTTAACTTAAGATGGATTTTATAGCAAGTCAACGACCCACTGGGTGATAGTTGCTTCCACAAACGGAAAATTTACACTTATTGAATTTACATTTTTGGTATTGTATTTTACATCGATACTTTTTCAATTTTTTTTCATCGTGTGCTTATAAGTAAGTGGTGAGATTTGAGAATATCATTATTTATTAAAGTACAAAGAAAAAGCTTTATTTTTTTTAAGTAACACAGGTACATGACAGTCCGTCTGCTTTATAAGCTCAGAGTCGCTCAGAGAGCTATGGAGAGAGTTATGCTCGGAGTTTCTCTGGTAGATATGATTCGGAATGAACAAATCTGCCAGAGAACTAAAGTCACCCACATAGCATTTCGAATAAGCAAACTAAAGTGGCAATGGCCTGTCATGTTTCTCGAAGATCTGACAATCGTTGGAGCAAAGGAGTGCTGGAGTGGAGACCGCGTCTCGGTAAACGTAGTGTGGGACGCCCCCCGGCTAGATGGTGCGACGATCTGCGCAGGGTGGCTGGCAGAAACTGGATGCGTGTAGCCGAATATCGGGCTAGGTGGCGCTCCATGGCTCCCCCATGGAGCGCCATCTAGCCTATCCAGCAGTGGATTGCCGCAGATTGTTGATGATGATGATGATGATGATTGACAAGAATATGTAATTTGATAACGAAAAAAGTATTATACCAGATACATTTGCAATTAAAAACATAAATAAACCATAGAAAAGTTTAATTAAATGCACCGTATCTGTACAAAGTTGTGTGCCATTACAAAATTAAGTTAATTGGAGCTTACCTTCACGTTCAATGTTACGTTGGGTCGGGTCATGCAACGTTCACCGTGGCGCTTACGACATTATTCCGTTCAATTTACAGTCACCCACTTTCGATCGACCGAACCAGTCCTAACAAAGAGTTTAAAGCTTTCATTATATTATATGTTATACAATACAATACAAGATACGATTACTGGACCTGTTGTCTATACAACATGTTTATTTAAATTAAAGTTTTCTTGTGCTATTAATTAAAGTTTGTGTTATATGTCATCAATTTTAATAATATTTATATATAGCATGTTGTACATGCATTAGACATTCACACTTTTAGTTTATATAAGTAAAAACGTTACGAGAGAGTCACATGCGTTGACGATATTTCATCTCTTCTAAAATTTGTTTTGACTGTCATGAAGCATAATATAACTACAATAGTCTTAAAATATCAATAGTTTCACGTCATAGGGCAAAAACGTCACGATGACGATGAGTATAGTAGACGCAAAACAGCCAGCGCACGCGCTTCTCCTAGCTGGCATCGTTTCGGCTATACGCTTCACACATAAGATGTTATAGTATTTTCCTTTTCACCCCAACACGGTAGAGCTGGCGTAACTAAGATCACTGAACCGAAACGAAACAGAAACATCTATCTTTTTCATCCAGCAGACGCTTTCGGGTTGTGAAACCGGTTTAGTAGAGTAACTTTTAAAGTTCTAACAAAAGTCATGCATAGATAATCGTAGCAATAGCAACATGGCTTTCTGAGCTTCACGTAAAGACGTCCCGTTGGCGATGGAAGGAAATTATTACTGAACGGAAATGGACACGCCTTGTAGAGTTTATGCAATATCTACTGGGGGCAACGAATATATTTATAGCATTTATATATATTCAAATAGACCAAATTCATCCAAATAGACCAAATTATTGAAGTTCGCAAGAAAGGCCAGGTCAAAGGTACCCTTAACCGACGAACTTGTGAAAGAAGAATGTCTGCCGGGATCGTAGCATATGGAAGTACAGAACTCCAACCCGTAGGGTAGGCAGAGACCTCAGGGTCCTTGCTTACACCTATGGGAAACAGGTGTGATCGTATGTATATACATGTATGTAATACTCATTATATATGTATAAATCTACTTTTATAAAGCTCTCGTTTCCCAACAATGAATATCGAAAGAATAATAAAGTTATGTATTACTTTCGTTACCATTAATATATATTGTGAATTGATCAGTGAGTGTCACTGTGTTCAAAGTTGGTGTCGTTCCGACCGGTCCTGCAGTCTCAAGAGGCGTGAGAAAATAAACAACCGCTGTTCTCGTTAACGGCCTCTTGTCCTCAGAAACCATCCAAATTTACTTCCCCCTATTCCACGTTCATTGACATTCTTCCATAAACGTTATTACCATTTAGAGGAAGAATGTTCCGTTTATTTACTGGAATATTTTTATATCTATTTTCAAGACGTTGTGCATATTATATTTACCAATAGCCAGTGTTCAAAGTAAATGGAAGCATAAAGTCCAAATGCCATAAAAAGTTGTCACTCCTCGAATTCTCATATACCATATAGACCTTTGTACCAGCTCTAGGGCTGCACCCGTGGGCGCAAGGGCTATAAATCGATTTTATTACGCGCCCACGATACGATTCCCAATAAATTAAAATAATTTTAATCTATAAAATTTAATCGAAAATACACAAAAATAAAATCAAAAAGTGTGAAAATGAAATGTTAAGAAAGTATAATTACTAAAACTATAAAACATATTGTTGCCTCCGCAGGGTTCATTAAAATTATTATAGCGCCATTCCGAAAACCTTCCTCTGCTTTAGGGTATTTAAAAAAAATGAACGTTTTTCACGTGGCATGCGTTGCAATGTTATTAATATACAGTAAAGAATGTTTGCAGATCATGGGAACTCAGATGTAGAAAACACATAATTGATCTATGAACTCGTTTATAATTTATTGTAAAATAATGCTTAATACACCACACATAATAAAATAGTATATAATATCATAAAATCAGAAAGAACTTAAAATTACTCTTGTTTAGTTTCCGCAAGAAGAAATTTGTTTCACTATAAACTCATTTTAAATGCGTATTAAAACAAAGTACTAAGTTTCTCTTGATTGATTTGCAACCGGAATGACCCGCACCTTAATGGAGTAACGGATTACGTGAGGGAAAGTTTATACGTGTGCCCAGTTATTTCCACCCTTATTGCAAAGAACAGGAACCCTCGTAGCCTGCACGGTAGATCGCACGTGAAAATTATACATCAACTAAAACTTGGCATGTGGCGATGACTGATACTGTCCACTTACCATGTTCTTAAGATCATAATGATAAGTATATTTGGTAACATGACTACTTTCCATCGGAAACAAATAAGTCGTGCATTCACATACTTACCTTTTGAAGATAACGGCTTCCAGCTCCAAATGTATTGCTGACTAATAGTTTATTAAATAAACTAAGGTCGGAAAGTTCGTAAAACCGTTTTTCACGTCTTCTTTAATTGGATTTATATTTATAGAGTTTAGCGAACCTACACTTATAACTTCTACGATTTAGAATCAAATTAAAATTACTCCTTTGTTTTTCGTAATAATAATAATATTTTTTTACAGATATTTGTATGTATGTATTCACGGAAATCTTATTATTTTCATTACACTTAAGATTGTCAGTTATCAAAAGAAACTCGATAATAATCTCGACGCGTAAGTATACTGTGGTGAGCTAAACACGGGCTTTGCGTAGGGCGGTTTGGTGTGGACTGGGCGGGCGGCGGCAGCGACTCACACCCGCCCTTGCGCGAAGTTCATGGTGACTTGGCGTGACTTTCTGTTTGGTTTTGTAACAGTATTATAATTTCATCCTACTGCTTATTTGCAGAGGAAATAAGCAACAGGATGTAACTTTACCCTAAGGTTATTAACTTATTTGTAATAAACGTATTTTGATATAGAGGATGTATGTAATTAATTCCGCTTTATGTGCCGTATCGGTACCATCATTAAATAAATAAATATCTTATGAAAGATTTTGAAGATTATGTGATGAAAGGTTCAAGCTCATTTTCCCATGTAAGTATTGTTTGGTAGGGGATAATATGGTTGATAAAGTTCGTCGCTAACTGTGCATGACATAACCAACACCGGCAGTTTGATGATATGTCTCCCAAATTTTCCTCTACTTTAAATTTAAGCATTTTTTTAACAGTCCCACTGCTGAGCACAGGCTTCTCCATTTCTGGAAGAACAGACGTTAACCCACCACGCTTGTCCAATCCGGATTGGCGGGGTTACCAGACTCGGAATCAACGTTTTTAATCCATACATATATTTATTCCGATGCGGGAATAGAAACCGCGATCATTTGGTCATAAAGTAATAATATTTATATTAATAAGCCATAAAGTAATAATATTTATAAACAGAAGAAATTTTTCTACTTTAACAGAAGAAATTTTAGTTTCTTTTTACTCCTAAGTTTCAAGTGTATGTATGTTCTGTAAAATTCTCATATGAATTAACAAAATTGAACACTTTTGAAATTCGTAATTTACACAAATAAATGTTAAACAGTCTATCTACACATAAAAAGTAAGTCCCCACGGGTTTAAAATACATACAATTTTAATACTATAGCTACTCAAACACATTTTGATTGAATATTTTTTTGGTAAATTAACGTTGCATTGATGACCATTAAAATTACGAATATCTATTAATGTCTCTCATCTTGCCCGAGACTGGCTCGCACTGAGAGAAACCCTCTAAATATCAATGTTTATCGTAACCTTACTGATTTTCATTCCTTAAATAGTTAGTTACGTAGTTATCAATGACCGCTCGGTCCGGCCGATATAAACAAGGTTAGCGTTATTCAGGGTACTATAATAACTTGTTAAGATATTTCGGACCTTCAGGAACGATGTCGGCTGCTCGTCTGGAATCTCGTTACGAATGTGCCTTATTAACGACAACTCGCCCTTGTGGAAAGCAATAGTAAAGTCCGATTATTTTTTGTTTTCTTACTTATTGCTTCCAATAATTAAATTTGTTAATTGTATGTATTAAATACCACAAATTACTAAAACAAAATCTTAAACCGACCGATTGGCTCAGTGGCGGGGCCTTCCGGCCACGGAGTCAATGGTCGCGGGTTCGATTCCCGCATCGGAATTAACATATATATGGATTTATAAATATTTATTCCCAGTCTGGTAACCCCCCCAATTCGCATATCCGTTCCTGCCCTTTCCTTTCTTATCTATCCACGGTCTGCCGTGCCAAAGAATGCGTGGCTAAGGGCGAGCTTAGTTGCAAGCGTGCCGATCGTCCCGGGCTCGGGCTCCCCCGGGTACTATGGTGCTTTAACTCAGCATGCAGGACTCTGCTGGGGCTGGCTTCCACCCTCCCTTGCGGCTCGTGAGATTCACTAACAGGAATTTAATATATCTAATTTGTTAAAAAATGACGGTGACGTGGTTCGCCACCCGTCACGTCTTGATTCTCACGAGGGCGAGAAGCGACCAATGGAGAGCCGTTTCGCTGCGATGAATGGTAGCGAATGGAGCTCTCTGGTCTCTGCCAAACCCTGCGGGGGATAGGCGTGAATATATAAAAAAAATCTTAAACAACTTAAAAAATGTAAAAAATTGTAAAGATATAATTCAAAGTCCGAAATTACAACGACATTATAATACGAAGAACTAAGATTTTTAATAAAAATCAAATATGTGATTAAATGTCGCAGTGTTTAAATGACAAGAGTCTGGTATTTAGTTGTCTCGTAAAATTTGTGGCATCTATGTTATTAAAATGTTATTATTAAATTACTCAAATTATCGATATTTTTATTTATACTGAAAATATCGTTAAGAAATCTAAAATGAGCTCTGCCTAAGGCGGTAAACAAAGACATTTAATTTAATTAACCTATAAGAATTTAATCTCTTTGGAGGTAAACTACTCCGCAACCGACATTTGATTGGAATTTATCTCATGTTTTCTAATTTTTTATGATGCGATTTTATTTAAATTTAGTGTTTTATTTGAATATTCTGGTATAGTATTTTACTTAAATTTACACCACCGTCTTTCTTAGCCTATCGATCCGTCCATTTCCATTCAGAATGGCGTGATCTCCCGTGGACGATTTTCTTGCTTTTTCTTCTTACTTAATGTATACCTAAACTGACTATTTTTTTTAAATCAAAGCGGGACGCCCATACGTCTATATTAATGTTATAATTGCGATAGCCCGTCTGTCTTTCTGTTACGTTTTCACTGCTAAACTAATTTTGATGAAATTTGGTATGGAGATAGTTAAAGATTATAATTATAAAACATAATTGTATCACTAATGCATTAAAACCTTTTATATTACATTACTTTTTTTACATTCGTAATATTCAAATTTAAAATAAAAAAGAAATTGTTATAAAACAAAATGCATTAGTTCGATTGACGTCTTTTGAATAGACACGCACAAAACATTGAAATTATAATATACATACGTATTGACATTAATATATATACGTGACCAGCCCATTGCCACTTAAGTTTGCTAATTTGAAAGGCTATGTCGGTGACTTTAGTTCTCTGGCGTATTTGTTCATTCCGAAACATATCTACCAGAAAAACTCCGAGCATAGCTCTCTCCATAGCTCTCTGAGGGACTCTGAGCTTATGAAGCAGACGGACTGTCAGCGTCCACGTTTCGACGCCGTAGGAGAGTATGGGTAGGACACTCTGGTCGAAGACTTTCGTCTTCAGGCTCTGAGGTATGGGCGACGAGAAGACCGGACGGAGTTTCCTAAATGCTGCCCAGCCTAACTGAATCCTTCTATCGGCTTCTTTCTCGAAGTTGTTTCCACCCAATTGCAAGATTTGCCCGAGGTAGATATACTCCTGGACAACTTCGAGAGTTTTACCACTGACGACGGTCGGTTGTGGATCCAGATGATCATTGACCATGATCATGATCATGGAGATCCGAAGATCGTTGGAGCAGACGAGTGCTGGAGTGGAGACCGCGTCTCGGTAAACGTAGCGTTGGACGCCCCCCGGCTAGATGGTGCGACGATCTGCGCAGGGCGGCTGGCAGAAACTGGATGCGTGTAGCCGAAGATCGGGTTAGGTGGCGCTCCATGGGGGAGGCCTATGTCCAGCAGTGTACTGCCGCAGGCTGATGATGATGATGATGATGATGATGCGTATTGATATATAGAATGTAAATTGAAAAAGTGATTAAAGTATAATTAATATATAAATGTACAATGAATACAAAAATAAATTAATATCGTTTTGAAGAATTTTATTTGAAGATAAAAACCCCCTAAAGATCCAGGGTGTCGCCGTAAGAACGGCAGGCACGCTATAGGACTTAGGCTACTTTTTATTTCGAAACAACAGCTTTTACAGGACGCACGATAATTATCTCGCAATAAATTGAACATGCAGGCGAAGCCGCAGGCGGAATCTATTGGGTAGTAAGCAAGTGATGCATAGCAAGCAACAATGAAAATAAAGACAACTTTTATAAAAAAATGGGTGGTTAATTAAAATTTAAAACATTGTGGGTGTACTAAAAGGTGCAAGTGAATAGTGTAAATAACGATTTTTTACTAAAGGAATTTATTGGTGAATCAGCTGCTTTCTTTGAGTAACTTCAAAACAACTGAACATCTTTTTATGAAATAGTGAATTAAAATGTACAATAAAGTATATATCGCATATTACTGTAACAAAAAATGTTCTAGTAATTACATTAACTACCATAAAGAAAATGCATCAGAACAAACGGTTAGTAGATTCTCAGGAGGATGTCAATCTGTAACATTCGTAATCGTACAGTATCTGATGGCAGTAATAAGAAACAGCAATCTGCTTGGCACACGCCGACCAACCACCGGATGCCGACGTTCTACAGAAAAACTAATAACTGCAAGTTGTCGACAATCTGGTTTGCTGTCCCGCTACCATTAGAGGGAAAAACACGTTTTACTTGTACTACTTAGGTTTACGACGACAAGTTATATTTTTTATGGGATAGGAGGGTAAACGAGCAAACGTATTACCTGAAGGAAAGCAATCAACGCCACCCATAGACAACCGCGACACCGCAGGAGTCGCGGAAGCGTTGCCGGCCTTTCAGGTATGTGTAGGCTTGTTTTTTGAAGGTGCCAATGTCGTATCGGTTCGGAAAGACCGCCGAAGGTAGCTGGTTCCACAGAGTGGTGGTGCGCGAAAAGAAGTTTCGAGAGAAGCGTACCGTAGTAGATCGCCACTCATCTAGATGGTGAGGATGAAACTTTTCTTTACGGCGAGTTGTGCGGTTGTGGAATTCGGCGGCGGGAATTATTCCAAATGTATGTCTTTGTCTTTTATATATTACTACAGCATTTATCAGATCGCCATGAAACTTTGGAAAGTTTTTCAGTACACTCACGCGAAGGTTTCTGAAATAGCAACGCGCGACGGGTAAACAAGTAATAAATATTTAATACCTTGATTATAATTGTGAAACTTTGTGACTAATGTCTCGGGATTTTTATATTCGCCTAAAGGTTTTGTATTGATGTACGTGAGAACATACCTTTCTCTAATTACAATAAGTAGTAATTTATATTCTACTGAACTACACTTGTTAAGAACGCCGTTACGTCAGGGCAGAGAAGTCTCTGTCTGTGGGACGTTAGAAACGATCTGCACCCAACAGCGGATCGCTATGGAATATTCATGATTAATAATAATCATTATTATACTACTAGTGAAAATAATTTTCTAAATTTTAAAAATAAAAGTATGATTAATGGAGTCAGGCGTTACTTTGCGGAAATCCATCACTTTGTGAACAGTCAAAACTTTTACTTAACTAAGATCCGCGACAAGCAAACAAAAACAGAAAATTAATAATGTGTGTCTTCCTGCTGGATGATGTGGATTTTTCGGTAAGTTTTGGTTTAAGTTCCAGGTAATTCCACTTCATCCAGCAGGAAAACACACTTTATTAATTTTTTTGTTTTTGTTTGCTTGTCGCGGATCTTAGCTAAGTATTGTAAAAGTTTTGACTGTCCACAAAATGAAAATAGATTTTCTACAACATTATCTTTCCAGGTTCTCATTTTTCATAAAAAGTAAAGGCAAAAGTGAAATTTTAAGTTTAGAACACATTCAAATTTTCATTCGACACGTGTAGTGGAGCTGTTCCGTAATTAAGTTACCATAATGGATATAGTATAGTAAATACAAACTTAATTACTTTGCCGGAGAGGTGGCTTGAATTTTAATGTGAAGTGTATCAGCCTAGAAACATATCCCATTATCTGGGCCATCGTAACGAAATTATTCCATCCACGTCAACCAACGAAACGTGTACATTCGGCCGCCGATGCATTCTCTATTATACCGATGAAATTCATATCCTGCAAACATAGTTTACCGGCGGACGTTTAACATGCATGTGGCGCCGCCTAGGTACTATCTGAGAAGTAACACTAATTTTGCAGGTTGCCGATGGAACAGTTCGATTTAAATGCCACAAAGGCCAACGAGACATGCAAATTGAGTCTCTATTATGTGGCGTCGGATGCGCCAGAATTTACATACGAATGGTGGATTCAACATTCGCAGCAGTAAGACGCTTCCATGCGCTGAAGGAGTCACGAGACGCCCTGCCACGTCCCGTGAAAAGCTGATGTCGTCCCACGCAGCACATGATTACAGCCGTAAATCTGGGAACCTTTTTAGAACTCCAGTTTTTAATCTGCATAAATATCAATCAAGTCAAAACTGCAGAATTTATATCTTTTCTCTAAAATAAATGTTTTGGTCACGTCTCGGGAGAAGCGTATATCTAGCAACGACTTATAATGATGATGATGATATTGAATATTTTTGTAACGTTATCAATTAGTATTTTGATATTGTCCGTTAAGATATAAAGATGATAGTTAATGTCCAGGCCAACCCTACTTTACTTTCATTAAGTCAGACCAGGTATTTATATTATATATACATTCATTTCAATTACTTAAACTTTCTAATGTCTTATGAAGCGTGTATTTTTTAAATAAATGACGCATTTTTGTTGTTATTATCGAAACATCATAAAATAAAATTTTTCTCTTCATAATATAATATATATATTGTTGTAGTGGTGCTCGTTTGGTAGTTATCTTGCCTGTTTTCTAGCTTTAAATTGAATTGTACAATTGTCATGTTAAAACTATAAAATAAAAGAAATATATTTTGAACACTGCAAACATCTTGTGCGATGAATTACACATAATACCCGTAATGAAAAAAAATATATTTATCATAAATTTATAATAAGAGCCATAAACAAAACATTTTTAAAACTATATTTTTTAAAAATAATTAGCAAAGTAGCTTGCACACTTGCGCACACACCTATGTATATTAAAAAAACAAATGATTTATAGATTAACTTTTTTATTGTAAGATTCTTCTTCTAAGAGTGCCTCTCCGACTAGCGAAGGTTAGCAGCCAATTCAGCAGAACTTTCCTCCTCTTTCGCGGGATGCAGTAGTTCAGGAGCACTCGCTATCCCGGTTCACTCCCGGATATTACGTAACCAAGACTTTCTTTTACGACCAATTTGTCTTTTGCCCGCGAATTTTCCCATCATGATATATCGTAAGATAATAAAATGAAAACCTGACATTGGTTCCATACGTGTTTAATAATTTATATTATATAAGTTTATAGCAATAAGATATGTTGTAGGTTTTGTATAAATAAGATTATAAATAATTAAAATACATAATAATTAGATCAAAGGATTAAATTTATCTAATTGCCGGGTAATGACAAAGTGCCAAAACTCAATACATAAATTTAAATTAATCAATCATCGATACAGTCATAATAAGGACTATTATGACTGTATCGATGATTGATTAATTTACTACTGGACATTAAACTGTCTCAAGATTTGTTGCAGTAATACCCGAGCTTAGCGGGCAGATTGAGGATCCCAGATTGGTTCGACCTTTAATAATATTAAGAAAGGAACTTGTTTAAATATAAAAATTGCTTTTTTTTCAGAAAATGATGCTCAAATAAGCGGACTGTGGGCAATTATAGAATTATTGTAAAAGAAATAATTATCATATTTGATTTCCTTTCTCAGTTCATATTGATTTTTTTTCATAGTCCATATGTTTCACTGCTGGGTACGGTCCTCCTCATTTTTGAAGGAATTGCCATTAACCCAGTACACTTGTTCAAGTCGGATCGCTTATTTATAAACAATATATACATTTATCATGATGCAGCGAATGGAACCTGCGATCTTTGACACCGAAAGCGGTTGCTTCATCATATTGATTAAATTAATTGAAGCAATGGTTATTGTACTCATTAACATCAATTATAGATTGGTTCCAAAATACAATATTTTCAAAAATAGTGAGAAAGTATTTTAAGTAATAATAATGGACTGTGTACACATATAACCTTAATATTAGGTTATTGATATAGAAAATCAACAAAAATACGACATGCCTTAAGAATGTGTTATAATTATGTATAAATAATAAATACGATAATACGCATCACCCGAATCCGTACATAATTCTCTATTTTTGTTCTTGACATTTTGTTCAAATTAGTGTCAAGGTGTAGGATTTTTGCTCGAACAACAAAATGCGAATTATGAATATGTAAATTTATTAAAACAAAATGATGAGTCAATTATTTTTTTTATACAATACAAGTTTTGTCGTAGTATATGTCTTTGAATTTAATTCATGAGTTACCTAATCAATGATAATGTGCACATGTGTGCTAAAAATACACGAACACACGTACTCACTCGTCGTGAAAAGTTTTAGTATTCTTTGAATTTTATTTCAAAACTATGAATGGGGTGTAAGTTGCGATATTTACACAACCTTTTTATGGAAATTAGTGCTGTTAAAAATTGAAATTGTAATGCAATTTCAATTGTATGAGAGAGTAAAAAAAGGGTATACTTTATAAAAAAAAAAAATAATATGACACATTAACAAGGAGAAAAGTAGTAACGAAAAAACACATCATTAAATTGGTTTCGTAAACAAGGGTAGAAGAAATCTTAATTTTTCACATTTTAAAGTTTTTATCCTTATATCTTTTAAATATCTGTACAAAATATGTGCTTATTATTAAATTTATAAGTACTTACCTAAATAATATTAATTCGTTAATTTTTGTGATATTATTACCACTTTATTTAAAGGTATCTGAGCATTTTGCAGTCGTCATGTCTCCCTTAATAGGAAATGAATACTAAGTTATTAATATAATATAAAACTTCGTTATATATAGTTCTCTCATTTTCATCTTTTGATCTCTAATGAAGACATGACAGTTACAAAAACTATTATAAATGAAAAATTGTATACAAAAAATGTAGTTCAATATGTTAATAAACAAAAAATGATGCAAAGATTGTTTAAATGAATAAGTATTCACGGGTAAATACAAAATATATTGCACTCTATTATTTTGCAATAAATCTCAAAATATATTGCAAAACTATTTTCATCAAATTAGATTAAGATGAATAATTTAATATGAAAATCAATTTTATGACCCAAAATATATCGTACATAAGGGTGAATGTCTGCATTCCGACCCTATGGAGACCTTGGCTCACTGAACACGAAGCAGGAAATCGGAGTGGACCGCTTAAACCTGAAATAAATTACACATTTAAACAAGACTTAAATCATTCTAGAATTGAATTTGTTACTTAAAAGTACCTAAAGAGGTAAAATGTGTTGATATACAAATATGAAGAACAAAACTAAAATTTTGTATAGTTTTGATTTATGGTTCCTTAATAAAAATACATTTGAATTACGTTATCATGTGCTTTGCGTAATTGATCGTGACCTTTAAATTGAATTACCCACTTTTTAAACTTACCTGAACAACAACTAAATTAGTCCTTTTATATTTAACTCAAATTTATAAACATTTTAATCAAAAATCCACAATAGAAATTAGTAACAACGTCAAAGGAACGAATTCCTATAATTAGGAACATATTATTACGTTCAGAAATGAGCTATTATTGTAGTGGAATAATAATAAACCGAATCGAATCATATTTCGGATGTAAAATTTTCAAAATTAATGAGTGTCCAAAGTTTGCAAAATAGCAGGGCTAGATCATTATAATCAGCGTGACGCAGTCTACTGGCGCTGGGAATCATTTCCTCAAGGGCTGTCACTAAGTCCGTTTTTCAGGTTCACAGGCGACTCGCAGCAGTTGTATTATTTCTGCCAACCGCCTTTCAATCGGATCGGAATAAACACCTGCAGACCACACACAATTATCTGAATCATGCGATGATCGATATCGAAAGCTTTTTTTTCGCTTGATTGATTCGCCACTGAGCCGATTAGGTCATCAATATGTACTTGTACATATTGAAGAAATTTTTCAAGTTTTCTAATTCTTTTCCATAAGAACCTTTTACAAAGTATTAGGAAACTTACAAAAAAAGATGAATGGAATCCGTGTAGTCGTTCTCAAGTTGAGGCGTGACCAAGGGAAATAGGGATTCATTTTTATATATTAGGTGCGCAACTAAGTTCTCGCTGTTAATGATTAGATGGCTCTAGCAGTAAGCGTTGGTCAATTTTGATATATGCAAAACGTCATGAACCAAGTATGATTATTGCTACCATAAATGGTAAGCAAACCGCTCTGACACGTTAGCGATTTTATTGTGCCGTCATATATTTTTAGTTGTATGAAAATGTTTGATTTTGTGCCAAATAAAAATTGCAAGAACTTATTTCAGTATAAGGTGTTACCCGCCAAGCTCATTCTAAGCGATTGCATGCGTTGGGAACGATTCAGAAGCAAGGAACTTGGGTTCCTTATGTTTTGAAGTTAAGGGACGTTGAACGTCGTTTTTTCGCCTGTGAACAATTGCTCCAGCGGCAAAAGAGGAAGGGTTTGCTTTATCGCATCGTGACGGGTGATGAAAAATGGATTCATTACAGCAATCCAAAAAAAAGAAAGTTATGGGGACTGCCCGGTTATGCTTCTACGTCGTCAGCTTGGCCAAATATATACACTGCGAAGGTTATGTTGTGTATTTGGTGGGACCAGGTTGGTGTTGTTTATTATGAGCTGTTGAAACCAAATGAAACCATCACTGGGGAACGGTATCGACTTCAATTGATGCGACTGAGCCAATCATTGCGCGTAAAATGGCCACAATACGAGCAAAGGCACGAAAAATTGATTCTACTGCATGACAACGCTCGGCCTCATGTTGCCAAACCCGTTAAAATCTACATAATAAGGCTTAAATGTGCCGTCCTAACCCACCCGCTATATTCTACAGATATTGCGCCGTCCAATTATTACTTGTCTTGTTATTCGATGGCTTATCAGCAATTCCGCTCATATGAAAATGTTTTGATTCGTGGATAGCCTCAAAAGACGAACACTTTTATTGCACTTATATTATTCATATTCGATGTGCAAAAGTTGTAGCTAGCGATGGATAATTCTTTGAATAATATAATATATACGTTAGCATTATTGCACAATTAAGTTGCATTTTTATAAAAAAAAATGAACAGCAAGAACTTAGTTGCGCACCTAATATGTAAATTATTTTACATAGAAATATATTTTTAAATACCCTTTGTGATAATGGATACTAGTATGGCAAAATCTTTTTAAAGATAAAGTTTGCGATATGATAAGTGTGAGCAAAACAATTTATCCCGGGTACGAACTGAATTGAATCAACTAACCACTGCGATAACATCCACTGGAACAAAAATAACAATGTTTTAAATAGATATTCCCCGTATGTTATTGTTAACTATCGATCCATTTAAAAGCTAGAGAAGCTTTGGGTGAACGTAAATTACATTTTAAAGTTCTAATGGTTTTTTTCTTATTAGTTACTCCATTCTTATCAATTATCGATTATTATATTTAAGTGTGTCGTACACTTAGTATTTATAACATTTAACAAATAAGCTGCTTAGATGGTTTGGACACATAGAGAGGATGGATGAAAGACGACCGTAAAAGAAATTTACGTTGCGGATGTGGATAGAAGGGTTAGTAGGGGAAGACCAAGGAGAACATACCTTGACCGAATTGTTGAACTTCTTAAGAAAGGCCAGGTCAAAAGTATCCTTAGTTTGTGTGAAGAGAGTGATAATTGTGGACGAAGCAAAGAAAATAGGCCGAGGTCGTAGCAGATGGAGCTTCGTCGCTTCTGCTTACCTCTACAGGAAACAGAGGTGTTTATATGTATGTAATAAGTACGTCAACTTAAGACTTCTTATATTAAGATTTTCACCTGTTTTGCGACCCATCTGCTAATTCTTCACTAGAGCTCCAGTAAGATCTATAGGCTTTATCACTACGTCAAAAACATTGAATCAATCTACTTTCGCTTATTTTATGTACGATCTATATCCATAATTTTATTTTGTACAAACCACTAAAGTCTGTGAGTATCTTTTTTGAGATTGGGCATAGTTACATTCTGTTTTAAATTCTATTCCGTATATTTCTATTAAGGTTTTTCTATTAAGTTCAACTTATACCTACAACATTACCATACAATAATCATAAAAATGTTTTATTTTTTTGATTGGTTTGATTATCCTATTTAAAGAAAATATACGTACATGTACGAATATTAACAACCTTAGTCTCATTTTTAGCATAGTAGTAACACGCAAGTTTTGTCTGTAGTGTTAATGGGCTGTTTCGTCTGGAAAGTAGCAGATTCTCGTAGAAAACAGTTTATGACCATTGTCATTGCACTTCGTTTGGTGAGTAGGGAGAGCCAGTTGCCCAATCTCCCCTATTCTCCTTTCCATCTCCTTCATTACTCCTCGCCTTTTCCTCTTCTTCTATCAATCTTCACCCTTTTCAAAGATATTGAATATGCAATGCTTCTTGTGTTGTAGGTGTCTTTATGCGGTCATTATTAATTATTATCTGTATGCCTGCTCATTTGTTTTCTATATAAAAACTTCTTTGTAAAAGTTTTTTAAAAGATTTTACTATAATATAATTTTATTTTTTAAAAATAATTATCGATAAACATTCACAATAATTTCTTTGTTCCGATAAATTAAAATTGGCAAATAGAAAAAATACAACTTCGTTGTTTACTCAAACTTTCTTCACTCTTTCAATAGGGGATTTCTATTATTAGGCTTGCGTATTGTACTAGAACAACAAGGAAAATTTCAAAATTAAAATGGTTATGACTGTATTTCGGGTACAACACTAATCGTTTTTATTCCTCAAAAATCCCAAAATGATAATCCGAAAAAACTAAACATTTTATCATTTTTAACCTATTATAGTTACACTGTGTATAAATACACTTTGTAGTATAAATACTCTGTGTAGTATAAATGCATATAAAAATTTTGCTTATTTTATTTATAGTCAACTTCATGTATTTAAACTCATTTATTTTGCTTTCAAGGAAACGATTATACAGTTCATTTGATGCAGCGGTTAATAAAAATGTATATATTACTTTCTTTACATTAACTGTGAATCACTCTCTCAGAAAGTGAAATAAATTACCGTGAACACTGTTTCTGTAATCACTATATCATCCACGTTATAAAATGTTTAAATTTATTCGGCAAATTTATTTAACAGAGAATACGCATTCAAGATTTACGATTCTACTATACCTACTATTGTGATAGTAAATATCTTTCTGTCGTAAACATAAATATATTAAAACACTTTTAAGAGAAAATACTTACTATTTTTAATGTTTACCAAGCGACTAAAAAACAACAGTTAAAATTTATTTATTTCTAGAAATGTACAGCATATACGTAATCATATTCTATGGCAATTATAGTTCTTATAAATTTCTTTACTTCTTATAAATTTGTACTATATAAGAGTAATACTAATAAAGATAGAAAAAATAAAACATAAGAACTTGAAACAAACTTTGTAACAAAGTATTTTTAGTATGAGTAGGTAAGTGAATTCATTCAAAAGGCTGTAAATTTTTTGGAAAAATCAATAACGAGGCAGTACATTTGAGGTCATTTGTCTTGACCTGAAGTAAGCAGTAGGGTATTTGACCTGCGTCACGCTTGTTTTCAGATCCACCGAGCCTTTGTGACGATTTTTCACGCGAAAATTATTCGGTCATTGACCCAACATTAGTGTGAACAGTATATTTGGGTACTTAATATTTTTTGAACAACAGAGAGAGACAAAGGTGGGGACCTGTAATTGGTGTGTCCCTGACAATTAAGAAAACCACTACTAATGAGCACTTACAACAACTGCAGATGCGCTGCTTTAGGTTTTTGTGAAAGAAATAGAATTACGGAAGCGTCAGCAAATCCTCCTATATGTCGCCACGGTCACCAACGTCAGGTGTAGTAGATTCAATCCTCAAGTGTAGTAGATTCAAGCGAGGCGCGCACTGTGGCGAGGTGTTGGATTTGCTGACGCTGACGGCCTTTTCTCGTTGAGTAATTTTCTATACACTTCTTTGCAAACACACAATATTGTTTTCCTTATTTGTATTTGCGCATTTTGACAAAGTACGTTCAACTGTCGTATTCTTTAAATATACAGTATCTTATGTAAAATTTTTTAACAGCCCATATATGTCCCACTGCTGAGTACGGGCCTCTTTATTTCTGGTAGAACGGACGTTAACCCACCACGCTTGTCTAATGCGGATTGGCGGGGTTACCAGACTTGGAATAAATATTTGTAATACATAAATATATTTATTCCAATGCGGGGATCGAATCCGCGACTATTGACTCCGCGGGTAGAGGGCCTCGCCACTGAGCCAATTGCTCGTCCACATATTTTTTAGTCCCTATATATTAAATTATTCAAAATATACTGTATATTGTGAATATATTTTTATAATTTATTTTCTAGGGACAAGTGTTTCAGACCCAAAATAAAATATATTTAACTTATTATTTTAAAAGTCTTTATTTCACTAACACTATAGAATGGGATACTGTTTTAAGAATACTTTTTATATTAATTGAATATCACTAGTACATGGCATATCCATAGGTAAATATAACTTAATTTTTTGGATATACGAACAAATGATGTGATAGTACTATCATTATTTTATTGTGCACATAACTTTTTGAAGAAGTAACTTTAAGTAATAATTATATAAATTTGAATGAAAATCATTTCCGCTAAAGGTTGCATTTTAGTGCATTTTCCAAGAAAACAATATCGATCTCTTCACTGGATAAGATTTCAAGATGAACGAGTAAAAAGGTGAAAAAACAGGCTTGTTATCTTTAATTAGTTACCGAAGAGGGCGGTCGAGACCAGAATCATAAAGAGGGAGCAAAATAGACGGGAGCAAGCGGTACATCGAGAATCCGGTTTAAAAAACATGCTTTGCGGTCCAGCGGTCGAGCGCTGCGCGAACAAAAGCAAAAAGGGATAAGTTTCTTATTACTATAGTGTTTCCATAGCGATGCTAGGCGGTGTAGCCAACTGCTAGTCTTGCAAAGTAGGTACATGTGCATACTGTACATATTCACCTATTTATACATTGTGTATATATCGTTGTTGCACATACAAATAATATGAAATATGTACATAGCTTCAATTTGAAAAAATAATTAATTTCTAACGTTTTTTTTAATAACAATATTGTTTTATTAAGGATAGCAATCAAAACGAATGGGCGATTACTACATATACATATGTCTTATGATGACATAAAAATTTAAATTTTTTTATACTAAATTGTATATAACTAATCGTTCCTTTTACGTTAATTAACTCGATTAATGGGACTTTACATTGCGCGACAAGTAAACGAACAAGATCTTACCGAAAAACGGCCGTCCGCAACATTCTTGGAGGAGAGTTGCTGACGGTCGTTTCTCGAAAAGATTTAGTTTAAGTTCCCCGTAAATGCATTTCTTCCAGTAAAAACACACATTATTATTTTTCTATTATTGGATGCTTGTCGTGGATCTTAGCTAAGTTAAAATTCTGACTGTCCACGTGATGATGATAATTAAGCCTTTTAAGACATAGATAATGATGTAAAGCAAATATAGTGATAAAGATATAAAGAACTATGCAATAGTCAACAGTGGCGTATATTTTCTTTCTCTGTATATACTTTATATAATAAATATTATAGATTCGTGATCTTTTGTAATAAAGTCTATTAATGCATGTATGTACATGCATTAATAGATAGTTATACATTGATTTTATATTTTTATTATATATATGTATAATTTTTCTGTACGTGTACTTGTCACTAAATTCCTTCTAAACGGCTGGACCGACTTTGATGAAATATTTTGTGTGTATTTCAGTGGGTCTCTGGGTGGTTTCAATCCATAATTGCACGTGAAATGAACTATTTTTTTCAGGGTAGAACAATCTCTGACTGGGTCGCTAGTATGAAAATATAATTTATATGTAAAATAAAATCATATGTAAAGATAATGTAGTATTTATTGCAATTATTTGTTGTCCATTGAAAAATCGGGATATGAATATAACCGTGGTCCTAAAAATCCATTATTAATATAATGACGCAATTAATTTACTATTATTATTAATATCATAAAGAGTTTTCATTGGACATCATCAATACAGCTATAACAGTCGACTTCTGGATATTGGTCTCCCTCATAAAATGAGGGTTGTTGTAAAAATCCATAGGCAGGCGGATTTGCGATCGTAGATTATTTTTTATTATTTAAGTCCATGCTGTTAGCTGTTCATTCGTATTGGTTATGTCCATTGTCCTTTTGTATAAAACCCACGGAATGAAACAGGCCAGAATGAAACGAATAGTGTACCTGTATTATGTTGAGAATCACACATCTGCTGTATGATTTTCGGCATTTTCTCAGATTTAAAAACGTAAAATTTTATTGAGTAATTTTGATGAATTCAAATTGATGTACTAGATAACGCTTAGTAAGTTATTATAGAAATATCTTGCCACTACTTAGACTTTTGCTTGAGGCGCATGGGCTCACTGCTTGAGGCTTAAAGTACACAAATCAACGTTGTTAAGGGTACGTCACTAGTTTATTACAATATATACTAGCATTCACCCAAGGATATGTTAGCGTCAAGTCTCCAAGCTTGTTGGAAATTTTACAACGAGTTACAAATTTATTTTAGTGTTCTTAATATTTTATATTTTAATAAGTGAGTGACTCATTCATATTTATATAGGCTTAGGGGATTATAGAAGATAATTACCTAAAATTGTGAATATAAAATTTAACTTAAGTTAACGTTTCATGTACTTTATTTATAACCCAAAGGTTAGACGTTAAGTGTAGCTCCTGTTCAAAGCCTAACTTTAATTAACATAGTTGCGAGCGTGTAAACCACTAAATCTAGAATCCATAGCTCAAGGTAATTTCAAAGAAAATTATAAAAAGCTTCCTAGAACATATTAAAATAGGGTGTTTTAATTAAATTCTATTTATATGAAATAATTTTAGCATAGAATTTACTTGAAGTGCTGGCGTAAAGTGGGGTCAACTTTTTAACAATGGAAAATGTCTAAAATAGTTAATGCTCGTTTGCATGCTGATACATTAGAATATGGTCTTTTTAAATTATTACATCAAGTTATTTCAAACGCAGTTAAGAAAGGTCCTTAGAAACGTATAAGACGCTTATAAGCTACGTCACCACACGGGTGTTAATCTGAAATTCTATTTTATATACCCATATATGTATGTATTGATCGTTAATGGTTTGTCTGGAAGCGGAGATCTCAATTCGTATTGTTGTTCATTGTAAACCTGGTTTATTATTCCATTACAATTACATTGAATGTAAAGGATTTTAATAATCAATGAACTACTTAGAATCGATAATAACAGTTATATGTTATAAATGTTTGCCTTTGTATTTCTTTACCTCTCACAGAAATATTATAACTATCATAGAAATATTTCACGGTGTATTATTTTTTTTATTAATAACAGTCCTCATGATAATAAGAAGCCAATCCATATAATTTATCATAGGAACCTCTCGAATCTCGGCATAAAATAGTCATTCCATTTCTTCTCGGGTGTTGTATGAGGTAATTATAGGAGCAAATACTACTAGACGGAAAGACGTGTTACTCTTCCTGGGTAATAAGAATTAATCTGCTATCTCTCGTTCGCCCGCTAAGCGTACATATTATGAACATTCCCCGCACTTTTAAGGGAGAATCTGTATAATATTCCGGCTGTGTATGTTATTGCTGTACAGATTATATATGTAAATCACGATTGTATATACAAAATAACTATTGTTTTGATTTTTAGTCTACTTATAATGTTTTATTAAACAACAATATGTACATTTCGTTGAATAAATATCTAAAATATGGAATCAAACTTTTCATTATCACAAGATAATGTAATACGAAAGAAATCAGACCAAAATACCGACGCAGATACTGTTCGAATAAAATTACCTACCTACAATTTTAATTACGAGTAGTTTACCTGCATTTGTATTTTCTCATGCCTTTAAATGTTTAGCATTTTATTTGACTAGAACACGAATATTTCCCGAGATTATTAAACGCTTTCACCATTAGATTTATTTTCGTTATTTTACTAATTAATTCCGTCCACCGCTGTGAAAGTACAAAAACAGTGGTTCGACGTCAGAAAGCTCAAGTGAGTCAGTTAACGGACTTATGTACGTCGCTGGCCACGATTTCTAAAAGCGCGATTCGCTTTAATAAATTTGTAATAGCAAACACCATAAAAAATTTTCTGTGACTCACCACTACTGGCTGTGACTAACTTGAATAATTGCTAAATACATATTTGCAGCTTTTTGCGGTATAGAAAAGTTTCAATTGTTATTAAATGAAATGGCATTTATAAAACTCCAAATATTATTCTTATTTTCAATTTCATTTCAGGTTACGGAGTATACGTATAACAGTCGATGTGGAAAGTGGTAATGCTATCGTAAGTTGTTTTATGTTATTTAGAATTATGATACAATACTTGATAATATGTATAAAGTATATTTAAAAATACACATTAAAGCAATATTGTTAAAATATAAACTATAATTAAGTTAGAACTTTAAGCTTATCCTGTTAGTTTTTGATAGTGGAAACTTAATTGTCGTTCTTATAGGTCTTTTAACTCTGAATGACTTTAAGGCTATTTTTTATTTTGGATAAATTCGAATATGTCACAGATCCTAAAAATATTACAAAATTCATATTCGTTAAAACACATGTCGTCCTACTACAACGCTGTCGTGGCAACGATATTCTGCGACTTGAAAACAATATCTATCTTTCAAATGAAATACTAAACAAAGGATAGATTAGAGTTAGCATATGTAAAACGATGTATTGAGTAATTCATCAATTACATCTGTTTTTATTGGTGCATTAATTCAAAAATTATTTTTGAATTAATGCACCAATTAAAATTATTATATTAAAAAAAATCAAAAAATTTAATTTCCGAAATATCTAAGTGTTTGCTATAATTTGGGGAAGGACAAATATTCGACTCCTGTGCGATTAAAATTTTATTTCTTAATAATCTTAAAGTGTTTTAATATATACTATAATATCAAAACAAAATACTGTTTAGTTTTAGAATAGTGATTTCCTAAGTGTAAGTCGAAAATTTATATCATATTATAATAAACAGAAAAATATTTTCCATGTTAAATATCTAAGTGATCTTTCGCTACGAGAGAATAAAAAAAATTCCTGTCCTCCAGCGGCCTTCTGATATTGTTTGTCAAATATACATACATACATATCGTCACGCCCGTCTCCCGTAAGGGTAGGCAGAGACCACAGATCTCCATCTGCTACGATCTCGGCATACTTCCCTTGCTTCCTCCACACTCATTATTCTCCTTATGCAAGCCCGCCGGTTGAGGGTACTCTTGACCTGGCCTTTCTTAAAAAGTTCAGCAATCTGGTCAAGGTACGTTTTTCGTGGTCTTCCTCTTCCGGCCCTTCCATCCACATTCGCAAGGTAAATTTCTTTTGCCAGTCGTCTTTCATCCATCCTCTCTATATGTCCAAACCATCTAAGCATCCCTTTTTCTACTTTTGTCACAACACCTTCTTTTACTCCACATCGCTCTCTTATATCTTCATTTCTTATTCTATCATTCAAGGTTACACCACACATACTTCTTAATGCTCTCATTTCCACCGCATTCAGTCTGCTTTCATGCTTCTTCTGCCAAACCCAACTTTCACTACCGTATATAAGCGTCGGAACAAGCACCCCCTGATGAACCACGAGTCGGGCCGTTTTTGACACATTCTGACTTTTCATAAAGGAGTGCAGGGCTCCGTTAACCTGATTACCAACTTTCACTCGTCTTTCAATGTCTCCTTCACATTTTCCATCTCTTGTAAACAGTGACCCCAAATATATAAACTCATTCACTTGCTCAACTTTTTCTCCTGCAATCAGCATCTCACACTGCGTCGAAGTGTCCTCTCTTTCAAAAATCATCACTTTCGTCTTGCTAACATTCATCTTCATTCCTTTCCTTTCTAACGCTCCATGCATTATGTTCATCATCTCCTGCAACTCTTTTTCCGACGAAGCTAGCAGCACCTGATCGTCAGCATATAAGAGGCATTTGATGAGTACTCCATTCTTTCTTAAGCCACACTGACTCTCTTTCAGGTCTGTCAGGCAACTATCCATGAAAAGGTTGAAAAGCCACGGTGACGCTACACATCCCTGTCTAACACCTTTATAGATATCAAACCAGTTATGCACCTTAAGGAAAAGGCAAATATTCGTAATAGGCATGTATATATATATATATATATATATATATATATATATATATATATATATATATATATATATATATATATATATATATATATATATATATATATATATATATATATCGCCCTCGTGAGAATCAGGACGTGAGGGGTGGCGAACCACGTCGCCGTCATTTTTCAACAAATTAGGTATATTTAAATTTTTCTTAGTGAATCCCACGGGTCGCAAGGGAGGATGGAGGTCAGCCCCAGCAGAGCCCTGCATGCTGAGTTAAGGCACCACCAGACCAGGCAGACGGTCGGCCTGCTTGCCACTAAGCTCGCCCTTAGCCATGCATCCTTTGGCACGGCAGACCCTGGATTGGCGGAGAGGAAGGGAATGGATAGAGAAGAAAGGAAAGGGCAGGAACGGACATGCGGATTGGGGGGGTTACCAGACTCGGAATAAATATTTATAAATCCATATATATATATAGTTATTCCGATGCGGGAATCGAACCCGCGACCATTGACTCCGTGGGGGGAGGGCCCCGCCAGTTAGCCAATCGGTCGTCTAGATATATATATATATATATATATATATATATATATATATATATATATATGTATATATATATATATATATATATCGCTATGATTGTATCTCCTGTCGTATATGTGTATATTTAATGTGTGCTTGTACCATTTATGTATGTGTTTATACCTTATATAAAATAGTTAATGAATGTTGTTGTTAAGAAATATAAACTTAAAACTTAATTTAAAAGCTCCAATATACCTGATTCTATTTTACTTTAATGGAAATGAAATGATACAGCTTTGTCATTCGGGATCGTGGTTATCGAATATTAAAGTTAGTTATGAAGTTGCGGCTTTCCTTTCCCCGTCCTGATTTATCTAACTTTCACTCACCCGTTTCCTTTATGGCGCGCTAAAACTAAACCCACTGTAACTTAATTTACAGGAATAATTTCTAATGGATATTAATGAAATTGTTGTGAATAATGGTTTCTATGCTGTGATAACATATAACTTTAGTTATACGATTTGTTTGGGAGATGAAACGTAGTTAGTAATAATTTATGTTATTTTGTAAAAGACTAACAATGTTTAATAAGTATTCATCACTTAATCACCGCTCATGAATACAATAAAACTATAGGCACTACAGATTCGTTTCCTACCTAATGATAAGATGTACATATATAATGGGGTGGGGGGAAGAGGGAAGCAAAAGAAAGTATACAGGTCTCTCGATCCCTACAGCCCCTGTACGATACGTGCTAACAGAAAAATGCTAATATTTAGTGCCGATTGATGGTTTGGTACTTTCTCAGTTGAGTCAGTCTATGTGTAACATGGTTGTAAGCTCTTCTGATACTTAGGTCTAAAATGTTTTAGAAATTATTTGTAATTTATATAATTTGTTTATGGGATAGGAATGCAAACGAGCAGGCGTGTCACCTGATGAAAAGCAACCAACGCTGCCTATAGACATCCGCAGCGCCATAGGTAGTGCGGAAGCGTTGCCGAACTTTAAAGAAAGTTTCATTATGGGAGTGGGAATGAGAGGGGGTAGAGGGAGGGGGAGGGTGTTGACAAATAATATGTCATTCTTGACAAAGTATTTGTCTGCAGTGTGGCTCTACCACTAATAAAAGGATATAGCGATGATCTGTTGCTGCTGCTGAAACTGGCTGTGTGAATTGAAAGATCGAGCTATCGCGTCTTGAAAGAGACCTATATCCAACTGTAGATTGCCGCAGGCTGGTTATGACAATGATATAGCTATTCGTTTTATTTTTATAAATATTAATATATAATTTACTGAACGCATGTATTATTTTTATTATATAATTAGTAAATCTTAAATTAAAATAACAATCAAACCAATCCAAAAATAAATTAACTGTTATTTCGTGTTCATTATAGTCGCCCAAGGACGTCAGACAAAGGTGTCGCCGGCACAAACGATCGGAATGTTAACGCTAGCTTTTGCATCCATTATATTATTAATTATTATTCATACAGTTAACACATACGATCTGTATTCGACGAATTGCACATGAATTCTCTATGGATTTGTGGTAGCTCATGCATTTTATAGTACGTTGCAAGGAAAACTGCTCATTGTTATGGTTTGTCGACTTCCATACATAATACTCCGCGCGGGTGTACATTATACATTAAGCTTATTGTGAATTGAGGCACGCCATAAATAATGTAACAATCGACATGGAAGTCAGCCTTGCAAATAACGTACACTGTTTTAAGACAAATTATAACGACATAATGGATCTTTATTAATGGAACGATTTTTGTTTTATAATTGTTATGTTATAATTTATTTCTGTATATTTACGTAAATTTTAGGGAAGTATGGACCGGATACAGCCGATATTGGCGCGTTCGCATATGCAGTCAATTGTTAGTACCTGGACTATCGTTTTATGTTACATTCTGTACATTTACACTCTCTAAGAAACATTTTGAGAGATCCGAATCCCATCCGAATCCACTGGTGGTACAATCGGTAAATTATTCACCCGATTTAAACGCGCGCCCGAAAAGACGACGCCCGCGTAACGTATTACACGATCCGGACGACGAAACAGCGTCGTTCGGATCCACTCACGACACCAACACTCATACGCACCCCGGCTCTAGCCGAGCACGTAGAGTAGGGAACACTTCTACACCGGCCGCTTACACGAGATTCTCTCACGTACCCGGTCGGTTCTCACCCCCTAGACCTTAGGGTCTACGGGACTAATAGGGACTATAGTTACTAAAGTTCAATCCTCCCTTACATGTTTAACGTAGAATCATGACGAGTTTAAAATCAGCACACACACATATGTGTACCTCCGACACGGCGTCAGGCCGATGGAGTCTGCGATTTGCGCAGATTCCCAATTATATTTTACTTGCCCGCGGGCTTTCAGCCCGCGGGCCCTGAATACGATGAAGCTGTTAAAGCCAATAGGCTACCAGCATTAACATCTTCGAATCCAATCTGTACATAATCATAAATAAACATGTATATCTTGTGTATACTTTCTAAGTATGATTATATAATATATTATGTATAATTCTTCTGTACGTGTATTTGTCGCTGAACTCCTCCTAAACGGCTGGATTGATTTTTATATAAATTTTTGTGTGTTTAAGTGGGTCCCCGGATGGTTTAGATTCACAACTAGACGCAGGTGATTTTGCAATCAGGTTCTGATTTTTTTTAAAAAAGATAAACAAAAAAATATTTTTTGGGATATAAATTGTATTATATATTTCATTTTTTATTATTATTTTTAAACAAAGTGTTCTTTTATCAACATGAAATTTCAGAAAAATTTTTAGCCAGTAATACGAAAAAGTATTACCGTAATATTATAATATTATTGTGTTATTACCGTAAACATAAAGTATTGTCCATAAGATAACCATAATTCTTTATATATTCGTATAAGAGCTGTCATTGCGGATGCTGGGGACAAGTTGATATTTATAAGCAATTTAAGGACTTTTATGAAGATAAAAAGTTTAAGAGATCTTACCTGTCCCATATAACGATCTAGTTAAACCGAGTGTCGCAGCTTTATATGTTGCATCACCTTAACAACAAAAATGTAATTTATATTTGTGTGACATAGTTGCGTTGATTTGTTCAAATTGATTTATTTCGGAGTGACAATTTGTATGACCTACATAGTAACTTAAATTTAGAAGTAGTTTCTTATATAATAATATGTGGTGAAGAGTGGTGGTTTGATATATTTGTGTTTTTGTACATTAAAATGTAATCTAATGATTAGATAATAGTATTAATAGAAAATATTTTTAGGCTTTAACTTCCTAACGCCAATCCTAATTTTAGTAGTAATCAAAAATGCCGTCTTGTTTCACATTTCCTGTCCCGAATGAACTGAAAATGAAAAAAAGTTGTTGAACAAGAATTTAAGAATTTAACATTTAAGAGACAATGAATATAATAATATTTTATATTTTATTGTGAAACAAATTTAAGTTTAACTTGATTTGGTTTAAATATAAGGAATAGCTGAACCAAGCGGATGTCAATTGTCTTAAATATCATTATATTACTTTGAATCGTAACAAAGTGTTATCCAATTCGAGATTAACAGTTACCTTGAACGCGTTTTATTCTTTCCGTTTGAAATAATTTAATCGATCAAATTCTATCTCGCTTGAAACGTTCGAATATCTCTATTTGTTTTGCACTTATTTCTCTCTGTCACTATTCGAGTTGTGACCAACAGTTAATTATGCAACAGTAGTATGTAGTCACGTACGCTGTTGTTAATTAACTCTTATAATATTTAAATATGTTTAATTTGCTCAGATAATGTCGTTCGTTATGCATTCTCTAACTTCAATATTTCAAACATTATTGTGGAATTTCATTTTATGAATTGAAGGTTTGAACATCAATCAACCTTAACAGCCGCTATAGTCCCCTTCTCGACATTGACTTCCCTTAAAATTAAGTGATATTGCCATTACCATCTACGCATGGAAAGCGAATTGAGGATCGCAGAGCGGTTTTTGCTGCACAGGTAGTCGCTGCTGCCTATTTACTGGTATTCGCTTCCATTCTCGACTTATACGACGCCTAAGGAAGAAACAGTGTAGCTATATCCTATGTCGGGAACCATACAGCAATAAGATGTGCAATAAGCAATAAGCAATAAGGTGCGTGGGCCTTGCGAGCAACCAGATGATTTTACAAAACTGGTTCAAAAATTGGTCTTTATAAGCATATACTTGCCACTCTTCGATCCTGACAGACCACTTTTTCAGCATTGGGTTCACACACATGCGGTTTTTTTTTGGCTTCAGTGTGTATATCTTTGGCATTTATTAAAGCTGTGATACTTTATTTCGATGTAAAACATGAAAAATATAAATATTTTTAAGCTTGCCTGCCTACGATATAAATGTACAATTATTTCTGTAGATAATAATAATATTTTTTTCATGAAAATATTTGCATTGTAATACATTTCAACTTTATTTAAAATTAAACTAAACCAAAGCCGCTCTTAAAGTTTATTTGAAAGAACAGTATCTTATCAAGAATTTATTTGCAACGCCAATAAATATTGTATAATATAAATATTTATAACATGGACTTTATATTAATTACCCTTACTTATTCTTCTCGCAGTGAAATTGACCCTATCTTAACTATGTTTACATTTGAACCCAACGCCTTTTAATTTAAGCCGCTGAACTAATAATATTGTTACTATTATGAGTCATAAGAGTGTTTTGATATGTTTGTGATAGATCTAGTCATTATGAACACATCAGTCTGTCGGTAAAAAAGCTAAAGTAATGAAGCTAAAGATATTTATTCTCAATATAAATCTAAATTTCCCTTAATAAACTCAAAGTGCCTTAATATCTTAATTTATTGTCATTTGATCGAAGTATTTGGTGTAGAACTGAGAATATGCAATTGTTTGATGCATTACGTCCGGATTTCAACACAATTCCGCTACAATACAACTAAAACAACTAATTCTGTGGGTAAAACTTATTAATAATTTAATTTTATAAAATTGTATTAAATACAGATGTAACAATGTTAATTTCTAGTGAAGTTAGTTAGTGGCCCAACTTTGTTAAAAGTTAATGTTGAAGCCGTCAGGGAATTAGAAGGATCCGCACACGTAAATTTTAATTGAGATGACAAAATCTAACTACATTATTGTTTAACAATATTATAAGGTTGTATATGAACTTGATATGAATACAAAAATATGAAGATATGAATACAAAAGAATAGAATTATTTGATTGTGGAAAGTAGTTAAATAATTATTGAATTATGAAATATATGAAATATTGAATAGAGTTTTACTACTAAGATTTCTTGTATCGTGTGTGGTGTTATAAAATCGACATTGTAATTGGTTTTAATTACCGAGGACATACATGGCTCAGTGGTAAAGCAATCGCTTTCGGAGAAAATGGCCCGGGGTTCGGTTGCCGTCTCAGGATAATAATATGTATGGCTTAGAGTTATCTATTTCGAGTTTGAATATTCCGCCAATTCACTTTGCAGCAAGCAACGATTACGTTTAATGTCCGTTCCCTCAGAAATCGGGAGGCCCAACAGTGGGTCATATATGGGCTTTAAAAAATCAGAATTATTATTATACAATATAGTCACACTATAACTGATTACTTATATCTGTATAAATTAATTTTTTTATTAGACAAGAAAGTTACATGTATCATAATAAGCCGGGTGATTGTTCCATACAGATCACGGTATATATGCAATATAGAATCCCAAAATATGTAAAATGACAATTATTTTGCTTAGTGGTAACAAAGTTATTACAAAGTGAAGTGATTATCAAAATGTGTTTAAGTTGAGAAGTATGGGGAATGCATATGCATGCAGTTACTCGGGTAAGCGAAAAATGATGAATGTTAATGAGCACGATACTCAATTCCTGAGCACCTACACCTAAACATAAAATTCATTTCATATTTGATCACATTATATTGCTGATATATACGTTATCATAACCAAAACTATCTGCACTTGAGTGATTTAGCAACGATCCATCTTTCACAGAGACAGGCTTTCAGAATCGTTCCCCCGGGAGAGCGGGATTTGACCTTATTTCGTCGATACTGAAACATTCTAGCATTATCATTTCGGATATTTTTGTACGCAATATATATGTAGATACTTTACTGTAGATAGAATAAATAAATTGTTAGTGAATGCAGATCAAACTCAAATTATCCATTTTTGCAACAAAGGTCCATTCCTCCGCATTTTTGGAGGAATGGATCAAGATGGAGTCAAGGCAGATTTTCGAGCAACTCAGACTTCAGACACAAAAAATACGTATACATACTTTTAGTACACATATATAGAGCCATGTACATATAATATATATTTGTCCCGATGCGGGAATCAAACCCTGACCATTTATTCCAAAGGCGATAGCTTTTGCCATTAAGTCAATTAGGTCTTCACCTCAATTAAAAACACGGTCAATTGTCATCCGTCAACCACCCCAGGCATGCGTCTATCTACCGCATCTCTTTCGCGTTCGAGTTTAGACTATAGGTTACAAAGTTACGCCTATAAGTTGCAAGTATCAGAAGTTTTTGCACGTACGAGGATTTGCTAGTTTTTAATACTTCTAAGTACTTACGTGTTCCTACGCCTACGAGATAGCTAGTATTGAAACTGCTTTGGAGAAACTAGATTTTGAAACTTGTTCCAGTAAATACTCCTCAACTCTACTTATCATACATAAATCTGGTAAGTAGAGTATAAATGCATTTTGCTTGCCACCATGGTTGAAAGAAATTCACATAATATTGTCTTGTCAATACATATTCATCTAACTGTATCTATAAACGTGTTTTTCATCTTGACGTGTCTCTGCCGTTGTTTGTGGTCTTTCTGTTCGCAAGTTCTTCTAACGTTTTAAAGGCAACAATATATGCCACAAAAAAGTATCCATAAATTTAAGTATCCAGTAGTTTACTTTTAAATAAAGTTGAAATATAAACCATCACAATTCCTTTTGTTCTACGGACAATTTATAAAATCAGTTAAGTAAAATATTAATTAACCTCTGTGACTTACCTTATACTTGTAAAACTATAATAAATACCATAGAATGGTAAGCAAATATTATTATATCATTTCTGATAATTGAGATACGTGTAGATTGAGCAATGGATGTGTACAAGTAGGTTACTAAACCTTCAAGTCACGCAATTTAATTGAAAAATGATCACAATCTCGACAATTATGCTGTTCATTTGATTACTTTGAATTGAAAAGCATCTTAGTTACCTTCGTCATTATTGACAGCCCATGTAAATATTCTAAGGCATCTATTTATCTTTACTTCTGAATTTGCTACTTTATACTATATTTCTTTTAACATTACTATAAACTATTAAAAACTTGAAAATGTGTACCAAAATTATAATAAAATACCTGCCAACTTCAAAAAGCAACATTCAAAAATAAATATTAATTCATGATAGGTTGAAATATCGGTTTGTAATTCATTTCCGTGTTTGGTATAGTAGCCCTCTGGAATTAAAAAAAAAGTCATATTAGCTGGTTAAAACTTATTAACATTTTGGGTAGGACAACATTATTAAGAAAAATTCTGACTTCGTTAGACTATAGTATATATTAGTAGCATAAAAACTTTAAACATTTACATAAAAAAGTGACGTCTTATATTTAGTTTGAAGTTAAAAGTTTATCACTAAACTTTTAACTTCAAACTAAATATAAAATGTAACTGTGAAAACATTTTAAGAAAGTTGTGAAGTAAACGTTTAAGAACTTTGTCTAGATAATAAATCTAAATTACTTTTACGCGTGGGGTAGGATTGTAAAACGGAAAAAGTTCATGTACGTTTTAATGAGATTGCGAAAAGCGCCTTGAGTCAGCAGCACACTTATTGTGTACGATGAATATATCAAAACAATATTGAGAAGATTTCCGTTTGTGTAAAGCAACATTAATAACAACGTATGAATTAGTTTTTTAAAAAAGTGGGGGTTGTTAAAAAAATACTATAAACTAATATAATCTGCTATTTAAGATGCTAAATGTCATCAGGATTAGGACGAGCCACATAGCTCGATTTTCACTTACACACATCTTAGTCTTGGCCATCTGCCCCGCACAGTCGGCGCTTCTTCTAGCCGGGGAGCCTTTCACAAAACAACTTTTTTTAAATTACTTTGTAATTATAGTATTAATAGGGGAAGAGGTTCCAATATAGTGCTGGCTTCCCATTGACTGCTATTATACTGCGATGTTAATTAACTCCTGTAATATTTATGCCTGTATGTATACATGTTATTATATGTATACATGTTACTTATGTATGTTAAAGTAATTATATTCTATGTAAACAGAAAAAACAACGATAAATTTTGTAAATATTTTATCATTTCAGATTTTAATTATAAGTATTTAAATAATTAATATGATTACATTTCAACGTGAAACTTTTTTGATACGATTAGATTCTTGTTGATACTTTTAATGTTCTTACTCTGAACGTACATTTCGCGCCAGGAAAGTTAGGAGTACACTAAACTGGCAAAAGTATTTAAATTAAACAGTAACTACTCTGCGAATGTATTGCTTTCATGTAGTACGTGTGAGTTCAGAATGCAATTAGTGTACAAGCTTGTAAAATAAAGAGGTTAAAGTGACCGCGGCCCGCCCGCAGTGCTGGCCTGGTTAACTTTGGCTATTCAGAAGCGGGGCGCTTTTAGCAATAAGCCCGCCACTTCGCCCCACTGCGTCGTTGTGCTCCCCGAACAACATTATGCTAAATAAATGGCATTCAACGTAAATAATAGCAACGACTATTACGACATTATCTACTAAAATTATGCTCCACAAGCACATTTTGCAAGGTAACATGGTGAGAATTATCAGGCATGCCTTCGCTATTAGGCGTTTGCATACATGAACATGATAGCGTAGTATGTTTCAGTGGTTAGATACCTGATTTTAAGGATTAGCTATTTGTATTCAAATTCCGTTCGGAACTAAAATTTAAATAACATACTTAAATTAGTTTTAGGTCATTATTCTGATAATGTCCATTTTATTTTTCAGAGATTGAATCAAAATTTTCTTCCATCTGTATCGAAAAAGTAGTTCCTTAATATTAAATAAAATAAACAACTAGTGAAATAAATAATAAAGACGTATATAGTAACTATAAACCCTAAATATAACCGTAACAAAATTAGTTTAGTAGTTATTTATGAAGCTTAAAATGTAAATCAAGAAATATAGAATGTCATATGTGAGTATAAAATTTTATATTCCAAGGACCAAAGCCCATACTTAAATTTTTTGTTTTAATATTGTTTTCATTTTATGTACTATATTATACATAGGTGAATCATAGAGCGGACTTATCTTTGGGTAACTAGAGGGAAATTGTAAGGGTAAAAAAAATATTATCGTACTTAATAATAAAAAGTTACTTAAAATAAATACATATGTACTATATTTAATTTTTTTTAACACTTAATGTGGTTTTTGATTAGTAATGTATACAAAGCTAATGTTGTATTTGTATTAATGTTGAAATCAGAGAATTTTAACATTATTATAAAGGCTTTATTATTTAAAATATACCAGTAATAGACATAGAACATTTATTTCTTTCTGATATATTTAACTAATATAATTCTAACTTATATGAAAAAAGAATACAATTCCATTTTTGTACTTGAAATAATTTCTTTCCTCATTAACATTCCATTCCAAGATGTTTTTCTTTCTTATTATCGTAAAAAATGCGAAAGCTTATATCTTGCTTTGTGGTTAGAAATTACGGCTCCGCATCAAGATGAGGGAGAAAACATTGAGGGCTTAACAGCCCTTAGCTAAAGCTAATGCTATGCTAAAATATCCTTTTAAAATAATGATCCATAGCAAATGATTTAAGGAATACGTATTAGCTTGTATACATATTTATTTAATAATATATTTTTATGAATAATATACTTTAGGAGGTATATTAAACATCTAAGGCGTGACGCCTATACTGTAGCGCGAAGTAGATTATTCCTGTAAAATTAAATAAGGTCACTAAGAATGAGAATAATGTAATTTGTACCGACCTTTGTTTATGATTTTATAAACGATTGTTTATGATTTATTAACCTCTACAAGCTGTAATTGTTGGAAGTGATATATATGTCTAACATCATAACGTTTATGAAAATATAACTATAAAAGTTATAGTTAATATAATATAAAATTGAAATTAAACAATAAAATACTAAATTTATAATGAAATATGGGACAATTCATGGGTTATTGTTTCGAAAACGATTCTGTCATATAGAAATGGTGATAGTTAGTCGAAATTAAATCGTATTAATTTCGACTAACTATCTATTTGATAGCATTTTCGAAAACATTTCAGAAACGTATTTGATAGTATTTTCGAATACATTTCAGAAATAGGTAGTCTATTCAATAAAACATAATAACGTATTGAAACGATATTAGACAGAAAAAAAGTAATGTATATCTGTATAATTAAGAAATGCTTTTTAATATTTCATAAATATTATTTTCCATGTTGGGCAAATAGCTCACCAAATGTATTTCCTGTACTCCTAGTATAATGCAATTATTTTGATTCAAAAACTATATAAGTTTGATTTCCAATCTTTGTTATGACTGTAAACAAAAAATAACTTCCTTTTTAAAACTTTACACGAAAAACAGCTTTTATAATACCATTACAATATTAAGTTACATCATTCGCAGTCACTTTGGTGAGTCAACGGATCTATAGATTTAATGTTCCGTGGTAAGTGAAAGTCGAACGACAATCATCTAACAAATAAATGGCTGAAAACAGTAAACAGCCATGGTGACGACAGATTTCGCAATAAATGTGCAATCTAATGCCGTGAACAATGGCTTATTATCTATAATAATATAATATGAAGTGTTGTCATACTCGGTCATTATTTTTAAGGTAGTTTTGAAGCAGCACTGAAATGTTAATGTAAAAATAAATCCGGTGGCTTATATCATTGTAGATTGTACTCAATTTTTCATAATATTACTTATATATGTAATTGCAATTGTACGTTGAAAAGTTACCTTAATCCAATAATTATATATATATATATATATATATATATATATGTATATATATATATATATATATATATATATATATATATATATATATATGTATATATATATATATATATATATATATATATATATATATATATATATATATATATATATATATATATATATATATATATATTATATATAACATAATAGTTTCCATCTTTTAAGGAATTAAATTCTCAAAAATACCCTTAAATTGCATGACTTCATACATACATTTATATATTTCTCCGATAAGTTATAGAATTATGTCAAATATAACATTATACAATTTGTATTCTTAGTAAAATACCAAGTGTGTAATTATAGTTACGAAACGTGATAAAAATAAAACAAATTTTTATTTAATTTCGTTTTAAAGTAATCCTTCATTCCAAAGGCCAAATAAATATTAGTAACCATATTTACAAATATCTTAAATAGAAAAATGTAAAAATACCAAAAATAAATTATAACCATTAGTAGAATATCTAACTTCGCTCACGATTATTTAGATGCATTTGGAGAGTGCACGAAGATTTCAATTATTGTATTTCGTGATAAAAAAATTACTGGATTTCCATAATCGTGGGCGGCAACGTGAAGTCATCATTCATCTTCATGATCCAGTAATACTTTGCTGCGCAATTATTCATATTTTATGGTATCTGCGTAATTAACGACGAGTTTTTTGTTTTTAACCAATAAACGAGCACGATTTAATTTAATGTCTATTAATTTGTTATACGTACCCAGCTAGCACTTACCACAAGAATTTTAATAGCCAAGTCGCTTTAAAAAAACAAACGATTAATGAAAGGGCCTTCAAAGAAAAATAATGTTTTGTGCAGGTGACTTGTGCTGTTATAAAATCTGCGTGTTTATAAAATCAAGAGAAGATTAATCGAGAAAATACAAGCTTTTCATGTACATATAACCATATTGTAAACTATTGTTCAAATTATATTTTCTTTTTTAATTATATCCAAAGGGCGAATAGATGGGTATAAAATTAAATAAAATGTAACTAAAAAAAGTGTCTTCTGTAGATTTCTTGACTTGCTATGTAAGCTATAAAAATTAAGAACGTGGATTTGGGTTGGTATACCTACTATGAATATAACGACGCTAAATAATTGTTAAGATATGACAATATAACTTTAAATCTAATAAGTATAATAAAAACTAATACTATATATAATATATTGAATATAATAATATCAAATTTTATGATAGGTAAGACCCATCCTTAACGGTACTTTTTATTCTATTTTATAACAATGTCTACTGCAGACTTTATCGGGGAATCTACTGATAATTCACAGCGACCTTCGAGCTAGGGCATATGTATCCCGGAATAGCTCTCGCTGGACTCAAGAATCTGCTGTGGAAAGCTCCGTAAATTTCGTACTTTACGGCTTTGACCAAAGCTCACAGATTTCCTTTTCACAAGGAAAATTTGTTTATGTATATAAGTGGCTTGTGTTCGAGTAATGTCAAAGACGAATATTGTATCTTAGATTATATTTTTTCCCTTCGAAGTATATTTCGTTATTGAAAGTTATTTTTACTATTTGCGTGTTTATTATAATTTTTTTGTATAAACATGTATTATTATATAATACATGTTTATACAAAAAAAATTATAGCATGTAAACCTAACGTAAAAACTAGCGTTTAATGGTTAATAAAAACTTTTTATATTGGTTTAGAAACGCATTTTAATAACTGACATTTTGTGTGAAGTTGGCGAAACGGACAAATTTAGTTTTCGCAGTGCCAACCGTGGTTTTTCACTTCATCTAATTTTGCGTTTATAGAGGGAATAGTGCGTCTGGTAACGATAAAAATGACTATAAAAATGCTCTCAACCAACGACTTTATGAGTTCGCTCTGATTTGCTGCAATGGCAACATGGTAAGATGAAACGAAAAAGTGTTAAACGTTCAACAATTTTTTGAAAGATCGAAATGTATTAGGCACGGTAGACTTTAATAAAATTTAAATGACAATCAATAATATTTTCGAATATTTATATTGTTCATTTTAGATGTGTGATATGATTTGCCCATGAGCACTCGCTCGCTAGTCAGTTAAATCAGTTCGCAGATTCTCTGAGTGAAGGTAGAGAGAGATATCGTTAATTTTGTTACTTACAGATACAAAGCATACCTACAGGATTTTGCGAACTTCCAATGAATCGGTAATTCATTACCCACAACCGGCGACGCGGCGACTGATCATTTGCGCCGGCTGTAGAGTGCGCGCTCGTTCGTGATTGAGGGAATGTTCAATGGGGACGCACTGAACGCGATCTATACACTTTCATTGAGAGCCGCTTTCGAACACATTATGACGATAAAGTATAGGCCCTCCGGGTTTAACTAGAGCGACTGTAACAACAGCTGCAATTTACAATGTCCTCAATTCCAGACCATGCTTTTATCAAGCCTTAATCGGGATTAAATTTATGTTTAGTATTGGAATTATGTTTTGTATTCCTCATTTGTAATTATTTTAGATGATCACTAGATATAGTTTTTCATTTATGCAAATAATGTTAATTTCTAATTTTTTTTAGTTTATTTTTTGACTAATACATATTCTATTCTATACTAATTATACATTCTATAATATTTCATGTATTTAACACTTTATGTTTTGAGTTATAAAAAAGATATTATTTATAACCTAGAAATAATGTGTATATTTTTTTTTAATTTATGTTTTTCAAAACAATTGTTCATGTATTTTAAAAGTGTTAGAAAATATATTTGTTTATTTTTGGATATATAAAGCTTGAAATTTTATCTAATAAAAAGAGAGCCCAATGGGTTGATTACATTTTCTTTCTTCTTATATTACTATCCAACTTAAAAGTAGTTTTACGAGTTCCGAAAGTTTTTGCTGTCAGGAATGTTGTTAGCGTTTCTTGTCACACTATTGGGATATTTATTTGGAAACACAGGGCAGGGCGATTGAAAATGGTTTTTTTGTCGACATTAATCGGGTTTTAAAAACGTATCAGTGAAGGGCCATGCATGCAGATGACGTTGTATCGATTGGGGAGTAGTTCGCAATCAGTCGTATCGTAGCGGGGTGGGCCATGGCAGCGTCGCGACTACATTTTTCATCCCCCTGACATCCGCTCTGTTAGCGTCAGCGCACTCGGAAATTTATGCCCATATAACTAAATCGGCGGATAGAAATAGTGATGGTCGCTGTTTTCCGATTGGTCGGTCACCTACAGATATACACTGCTTTTTTGACTTAATAAACAATATTCATTTTTTTTCAATATCCATATATCGTATTTAATTTCGGAGAAAAAGTTACTACTAATATTATGTATAATACATTTTATTGTTAATTACTCCAAGTTAGTTGCAGTTCAGGAATTTTTCAACTTAATGTACAATATAAATGTACACGTGTGTTTTCATATCATATTTACTTTTTCGTTATTGATGTAATTTTTTATTATTTTTATTTCGAAAAAGAAATAAACGTTATTAACTTCATTTAAAGACGATTACTTGATAAATAATAGGTGATCAATACATTCAATCTATTGTAACAGGCAGACACTTCATTTAATCAGGCCAAAAAGAAGTTATATGGACAGTCAAAAGTTTTACTTACGTAGACTCTACGGAAGACAACCGAAAAGTTTTTTTACCACTTTTCGGTAACAGTAAACGCCTGACTCCATCAAAAACAAGTTATTAAAGAAAAATATTCCGTGCGAATTAATTTATTAAGTGATAGTTATCAATCGGAACAATCATTTTTCGAATTAGTTTGGACAACCAAACGTGAAAATTAATCAAATATTGTTTCAGTTATGCTTTTATGCTAATCATAATATTACGATATATGTACATTACTTTTAACATACATATACATACTTCAATTTTAATTATATTTACATGTTTTAATTGTTAGAATTATTTATTTGTTGACCAAATAATACAGCCCATAAAGATATTTTTCATTTTAGTTTTATGGGGCGTGCCTATCACAGGAAGAGTTCCCATTGGAGCCATATATTAATTGGGTTGGCTGGCACCCTTCTCTCTGATAAAGCGTAGTCCCCACGTTTACATTTTACTATGCTCTCGTGCGCGACCATAACATCGATGTTGGATGTTGAAGTAATATAAACACACACACACACACACCCACACACAGACACACAAACTTTAAATAAGTACGAAAACCTATTTCCAACATTTAAGTATACCTACGAGACTTTTAGAAAATTGTAAGATCATGTATTTGTTATAAAATTTATTTAATGAATAACATTGGCCTTATTATATATCTCACGACTAGATAAATTATATACAAATTTTGTTGAATATGAAATTACCCATGATTATACCGTTACAAAGACGAAAAACGTCAGATATGACTGACGTATTGTTTACTGATTTAAAATTCAAAATGCTAATTGATCGGAAAACAATTATATCCAACTCTAAAACCTTAATTGGAGTGTTTATCTGTTATATTTTTTAAGATTTAAAATGACTTTCCATGTCATTTGTAAATTTTAATAGCTGTAGAGCCAAACTGCGGCACAAATGGGCTGGCTCCATCGGAGGATTAAGTACTTACTAGCTACATTACTCAATTCCTTTATTTCCTTCACATTCCTCTATCGCTAAGTAGATGGTGCCTTTAATATTGCGGATTTTTATGCGCGGAGACGATTACTTGCCATCAGCTGAACCACTTGCTCTATCTAGAACATATACTAGATAGAGCAAGTGTAAAAAAATGTACTGACAAAACACAGAATTGCATTGTAAATATAAATAAAAATCCAAAACGCAGGGATAATAGAACATAATGGTTTATGGGATAAGTTTCAGTCTTTGGTCAGTTTGAAATGATACAGCATAGACACTAAATTACTAAAAGAAGCGTAATAACATTTTTATTATGACAAATCCTTTTTTTATATTATGACAATAAGACAACTAAGCACAGTCACAAGGACATAAATCTTAATTGTGCATGCTACGCATTGTTAAATTCTAAGCTGAATGCAAATAAAGCGTGTACACATGACGTGTATTTGGTGAGCTGGTCGACTCGCTCGCATGAGGGTCGAATCAAATTTGCTCGCAGCATCATGCGCTAGTTAATCCTTCCTTAACGCAGCATTTAACCTAATGGCCAATTAATGTACGCTTTGACGTATTTCTGAAACAACCAACCACCTATTTGTATTCGTTCAGTGAGTAAAACAAAAATATTAACTTTGGTACTCACTGAATAAAAATAAATAAAAAGTAAAAGTACTAAAAATAAAAGTATTATGTATTTTCCATTAAAAACTGCTGATCTGTTTAGTCCATATATACATTTTTATCCCTTAAATATTACTATAGTATGCCTATGTAATGGTTAATTACAAATACAAGCGTAATTAACATTGTATGGAATAAAAACAACGTTTGAATACCTCCAGAAATTGAGAGATTATTTACAATTTTAAATATGTATTTACCGAGGCCTACAAAAAAGTCAAGTAATTCGAAATGGGCCGCTTTCGTGTAGTATAAAGAACTATGCTGTTAGGCCTAAACATAATTTAAATTTCATATAACTCCAGATCTAGCATTTTATTCCATTTAAAAAATGCAATAAAATGCTAGACATACGGCATACTTTCTTTGCTTCCTCCACACTCATCACTCTCTTCATGTAAGCTCGTCGCTTAATGGTACTTTTGACCTGGCCTTTTTTTTATATTTCAGCAATTTGGTCAAAGTATGTTTTCCTTGATCTTCTCTTACCGACCTTACATCCACATCCGCTACGTTAATTTCTTATCCAGTAATTTTTCATCCATCCTCTCTATGTACCAAACCATCTAAGCATCCCTTTCTCAACTTTTGTCACGATACTTTCTTTTACTCCACATTATTTAATACATTACATAGACAATTGCTGTGTAAATCTTAATCTTTATCGTTATTGTAATGATATATTTTATCGAAAACTTTGGAAAATCCCTCTTAAAATTTCTTCTCGTAAAATATTGAATAAATAGTATCGTAGTCAATAAAGTTAATTTCCTTATTTTTGTATGTTGCTCTAGTAGACAAACAGACGTTAATTTTAAATCAATTAGATTGTGAGATGTTTGTATATCGTAACATAAATATTTTATTGTATAACATTTAATATTGATGGTTAGACAGATGTTTGTAGCATTAATACGATAAACAAATTTGCATAAACTTAGGAGAATCCTACAACTTAATGGTCCGATATTTGTATAGAAGTGCAATACAGCGTTGAATAAATAAAAAGTACTTGATTTTTTTTTTCAAAATATAATCACAGAATCTTGTTCGTCAAGCTTTAACAAGTAACAAATCAATTTTTGTATTTAACATTGTTGTTTTCTTAAATTGCTTAACGTGAAGAAATAAACGAAATATTTTATAAGTGTAAAATAGACAGTAGCAATTCAAATAAGATTTCTGTGTTAATACGTTCGAGTACTAAAAAATTATTTGATGGATTTGCTTTGCATTCTCATTCTTCACGCGCTATTATTGCTTCAGCGATTTCACTACGATATGTGTTTAAATAACGTTTGATTAAGCATTGCCTTACACTATGCCCTAAACCGTTCTTTATATTCAGAATGACTTCTAACCCATAAACCTAAAACACTGAACTTGTTTTTTCTGGTTTCAATATTCACTTTTAAGACGATAAAATTAACACTAGATTTACCAGACCAGTCAAAATGACTGTTTTCGGAATTTCAATTTAAAATTCCTACTACGTGTAATATTTTTTTTCGTAATGATATCATGACTTTTCTAGTTATAACTAGAAATATATAAGAATTAATTTTATAAATTTTATATTACTGTATATATGTTGTTAGTAAAAATAATTTGCGTTTTTGACTGGTATATCTAGTGTTATCGCTGGTATATCTAGTGTTAAAGCACGCTACGGTTTTGATTATACTTTGTGATACCATGGAAAAAAGAATTACGTATGGTAAAATAGTTATGATTAAATCAATAATGTACGAAAACATTAACATTTTTTTTACAGAAGGAGAATTAAACAGGCATGCTGGTCACTTGATAATAAGTTTTTATCCGCACCCCTGTTCATCTGCAACATCGAAGGTACTGTAAATAGGTTGTTTGATTAACAAAAGATGAGAAATAAATAGAGGAGAGACAGAAGGGAAAAATGTGAGTCGAGGGAGGAGAAAAAGTTGCGTTTCCGGGTTTTATCACTTTTGGTGAGTGTAACAATGTAAGGCAAAATAATGTAGCGATAGTACCAACTCACAATTTGGGACCGAATCCCACTGCACGGACATAAACTCAAAAGGAGCCGCCTTTTGAGTTTATGTCCCCGGTCTCTGGTGCCGGTATTCCCAGAGGTTTTTGGGGCATTCTGTCGACTTCGCGTCGTCTAGGTATGGCTGAACCTCCTCCTACCTTGGGTCCGTCTCCGGCTCTCCCCCCTCGCAGAGGCCAGGCGGCGACAGTAGGAGCTCTCGTGGGAGCAGACGTCTATTGGGTGAACGTGCGTACAAGGGAGCGATATAATAGACATGTCATATATACTACATATCATATCCTGACTTAGGTAAATTTTTATTTTCCTCGAACTGAGACATCCGACAACGCTGTAGAAATTATAAGCATAAATATTTATTAGTACCACGAAAGTGTCGTCAAGGCAGATAAACAACTAAAGCATTAAAATGTGAAAACGGTGCCTGTCTGCTGTATTAAACAGTTTTATATTATTGTAATACATGGTAATGCATTACAATTACATAAAATTGTTTAATAGTAAATACTTAATATGTGTAAAAAAGTAATAAATTGTCAAATTTAAAAAAAAATACTACAGAATAATATATAAAAAGAAACCAACATATTTAAAAAGAAAACGTCTGATAAGATGTTATAATCCGCAAGAACATGTTACCTTTATTCATGACACGCTTATATCGATAAAAACCTAAATTCAGAAATAAAACAAAATTACACCTTCAGCAATTGGAAAGGTTAGTATCGACTGAAATAAAACTGAATCAAATTGTATAAAGCAAGAAATGTACTTCAATAAATGTTAGAGAGAGGGTCACATCAACGGTAACAGCCAAACATACATTCACCATACTCATACTCTCGAGGATTTAAGGCATCTTAAGTTTCGTTAACGGGTATTACGTTACAAAAACTGTGGCCCATGTCGGTGGACCTTTCACCCGAATATCGTAAAAAATTACAACCGGCTTAAAACGCTGAGTCGTTAACTTTTTAACACGTTCATTTAAACCATGAGCCGTCGGGTGTAGCAACGGACAGGTAGCGCTCTTATTTATGTTTTATAACCATTTTGATTACTCTACCTTTTTATACTAGCGTATTATTTGGCTCAGGTGGATTTCGAATTACTAAATAGATTTATGGATATCGTAGCACATTTTATTATGTGTATCATATTTAACATTATATAATATATTACAATTAACTCTTCCTTTGGAAACATTGTGTCGTTTCTCTCCAATAAAGATACATACGTATATTTCTTTAATTAAGAATCTTCTTTCTGTAATATTAAAAAATGGCTGCTTGATGGCAGAATTCTTCGGCTCAGATATCATATAACTTTTGACCCAATGGTTCTGGGTTTATATCTCGATCGAAACTATTTTCTTTCTTAATTTTGAAATAAACTGATAAATGTAGAAAAACAAATCTAACATTAACACATTTCAGTGTTAGAACGTTTGAATCTTCAAACAAGAAATGGCATCCTTTGTTTATCGTATTCTTTTATTTGTAGTAAGGAATCCTCGAGTTCAAGCAATACATCCAGTATTCGTCGTGCATCCTTTGTTTTATGTAAAAAAAAACTAGTTTACTTGCTATTTAAATACATAGCGCTATTCCTTTGTTTCTGAATTTTATATTAAACATCTTTTGTTTTACAGAGTGGAAATATCTTGATAATAAAACAGTGCAAAAAGAATACGTTTCCCTAAAATAGGTTATTAAGTGATGCTTTTATTAAAATACACAATTTTTTATTAAAATGAAAAGTTATATTGATGTCAAAATAAAAAAGATATATTACACTATGATTTTATTCCAAATAAATCCGGGAATGTCGGTCAGCTCTTTGTTTCCGTGGTCGCGGGCAGACAGAAGTTAATTTACGAGCCCAGACTGATATTAAAAGATAAACAAGTGCTTAAAATATACATAAAAGTGTATTAATCTGTATATTACTTGTAGCGAGTTGTGCGGTAGAAGAGACAAGGAATTGTTCGGAATATTCACTAATTCAAAGGAATGAATAAATATTCCGAACAATTCCTTGGCGAACTCTTTATTATAAAAGCGGTTAAAATAAGTATTTTGACATCACAAACAGACAATGAAATTTTTGTAAATCAAAATTATATTTTTTTATTTCCTTTTATTTTATCCTTTTTTATGCATTTGTTTTATTGAACATTATCTATATAAACCAAGAATGAATCTCAACAAGACACTGTTGCTAAATTAAATATAAAGTTTTCAAAAAAAAATAAGCAATAATAAGAAGAGAAATATCTTATTATTGGTAATTTTTATTATTCTATATGATATAACGATGAAAACTTTCTTATGCGAGATAAAATCAATCCAATTTTAATATTTTAAATCACAATAGCGGTATTCTCAGATCGGAAGACGGCTGGCAAAGCACTTCAATCAGGCATAATGTCACGTTATGCAAAACGACAGAAATGTCAAAGGGAGGCAGGCATTGATGAAGCAGCGCGGCAATTGTTCGCTTTTAAAAGGCTGCGCAATTATATTGAGAGATAATTGTACTATCCACCGATGGGCACAGTGGTTAGCCCACCCGATTCCAAATAAAGAGCACGATATCATAAACAACATAATGAATGTTTGCTCACTCCGGTTAAAATCACATTATCGTAACATTTTTAGTAGAAAAGAAAGAAGAGGCATTTAGGGATCAATAACAATACACACAGTACAGGCTCAACACTTTCTTCCAGCAAGTCCAGCGGTATGCTCTAAATTCATTTAGGGTCGGCTTTTCAGCTTCGTCTTCTCCATTTTGCTTGGTCTTTTACTTCCTCATGTTTTTACCAAACTGAAACAGACTAAATGAAATTATACCTACTTTTAAACATCAATATGTATAACACTAATAACTAATGACACACCTCACAACATCTATCACTATCATAACTTCGCACCAATTCAGAAGGTTACTGACTACCTGATTAGCTTTTGTATGGTTGGGAAACATTTACACTTTATTTAACTAAAGGAAATTCTCAATATAATATAAAACATTTTAAGTCTTTCAAATTTAATAGATTCCAAATTAAAATGTTCATATTGTTTTGTTTACTTTCTTCTTGAAAACAGCATAGTATAAAAATTTTAAAAGAATGGATAGTTTTCCGCCTTATATTTTTAAGTTTCCGGAAATATTTACTCCTATCGTTTCAAAATAGTCTCGTTCCCTTCTCTGATTTATTATATATGTACATACATATGTACATTCAAGCTAAGGGGAAAGCAATGTCATTGACTTTATTGCGCGTTTTTATTCTTTTTTTAGTGTTGTATAAATTATTTTAAATATACATACATATGCATTTCATAAGGTTTTATTTTTTTTACAAATTCATTAAAGAGAAATTGCAAATAAAAATATACAACGCTGTGTATGTAAATGTTCCAAAATAGATTTTGATAGATTGAATTTATTATTTCTTAGTATATCAACCCTGCAGTTAATTGCACGCAGTATTCCTTGCTGATAAGGGAAAGAAGCGGTTTGAAGATTGATAGCCGTCGATTTATCATGATTAAGGTTAGATAAGTCAAAAACTGTGAAATCTTCTATAGATATATTTCATGATTTACGCAAACTTAATGTACAAATAACTCTGTTAAATAATACTCTATGTAACGTTAACTTACTCGTTTACCTACTTTTCTACTTGAATTCCTGTATTATTGGTTGAAATTATAAATCACAAATTATACGCGTCCGAATCATAGTATAAGCGAAGCAGACTGAATACGAGTTATATTAAAATCTTACTTTACCCACTCAGATGCTCGTAAAACCGTTAAGGTAATAGCTGTACTAGATGAAATAAAGGATCCTTTTCAAAAACAAATCGTTTAAGAGCGTTTGTACACTTCAAAGAGGGGTCACATTGTTTGGTGTTAGTTCGGCCGCGGCAGTCACAGCTTGATTTATTCTTCACTTAACGTTTTGATGTGAAATGCGGTTGGGGTACAAATGACTGACTACGTAACAAGACAAATCGATTATCGACATGCGCACAATCACAAAAATCAACATTTCTTAAGCTCAATCAATAGTTTGCTTAGAAGATGTATACTAACGGTATTCGAAGTACGATTACCGGCACGTTCGTAAATATTTAAGTTATGTAGTTATGGTAATTAAATATTAAATTTTTGATGAAATTCTTAAATCTTTGATAGTTCATAAACTTATTAACATGATGATGATTGATTGATGATTGATTTCGTGATTTCGAAAGGACAGTTTACCATTTGATGCTATCTGAACCCTATCAGAGATTGAAAATTGCCGTATATCAAAAACGTGGTTACCTTTGTCGGAGATCCGACAATCGTTGGAGCAAACGAGTGCTAAAGTGGAGACCGCGTATCAGTAAACGTAGTGTGGAATCTGGCTAGATGGTGCGCAGGGCGGCTGGCAGAAACTGGATGCGTGAAGCCGAAGATCGGGCTAGGTGGCGCTTCATGGGGGAGGCCTATGTCTAGCTGTGGACTGCCGCAGGCTGTTGATTTTATATCAAAAACGCATTTTTATTATACAAAGTACTTGTTTATCACGTATTCTTCAGTTAAAGACAACATCGTGTGAAAATAGACGAAAATAAATGATTATATTTATCCCATACCTTTGAATCTTTGGCTTTTCACTATCCGAACGATGCTTATTACCATACAGGTCATTTCTAGGACGAGCCGTCTTGTTCATGCTATATATAATAATCTATCAAAATATGGGTTTTTAAATCCTTGACAGATATTTGTTTGCAGCAAGGCCTCCACCACATAACAAATTTTAAAAAATGGACTATATAACCACATGGTCCTATATGTTAGGCATGTGGGGATTTTTCAGTGATTCGAAATAGTGTTATAATAAAATAATGAACTAATTTGTGTATACATCGTAAAGAAGTATTTATTCGAATTTTTTCAAATTGATGCCTATATTTCTGAAGGTAAATTATTCTGTATAATCCAGGATGCCTAAAAAATTTCGTCAAATTTTCTTTAGATTTCCATAGAATATAGATCTAAGGTTTACTATGATACCGCCCCAACAGCTTTGCAGTGGATCGGGAGTCTTATTCTCAAGAGCACGACTACATTATATGTATGTACATACATCTATTGCAAACCAACAATATTTGTAATCTCTTTATATTAAGTATCACTATATACTCTTGGCTGCAAAGGTGACTTTAACAAAAAATATCATTTGATTATTCATCATCATCATCATCATTACATACAGTAAATTTTTCCAGTCGGATCTTAATTTGGCTTATCTCTTCAGTCCCTCACACTGATTGCCTTTAAGTATCCTTGGCTCCATCTAGCCATCTGAACTTAGGTTTTCCGGGGCCTCTACGACCATCTGGTTTGCCGCCGAGGAGGCGTTTGGGTACTTTAGCCGCGTCCATCCGTATTACGTGCCCAGCCCAATGAAGGCGTCCAATTTTTATGGTTTTGATGACGTTCGGCTCATTGTACAGCTCATAAAGCTCATGGTTGTAAAGTGTACGCCATCGCTCATTTTCCAACACAGGACTGCCTTAAAATTTTTCTCTTAAAGGAGAGAGAAAAATTCTTTGAGAGAAAAATTTTGAGAGAAATTTGATTGTTACGTATGATTAATTAAATCTTTTTACTAAGTACACTCACAAAGGATACATGTTCGTAAAATATCCTTTGTATTATTTTATTTATCTCATAATCAAACATTTAACTGATTAGATAAGTAATGGTTCTTACTTATCTAATCAGTTAAATTTTTGATTTGAAAAATTTATATGAATAAGTTATTATATATGTTTACAAGCCTTTAATAAAATAAAAAGCCTTTTGTGATCGTCAAAAAATTATTAATGGAGTCAGGCGTTACTTTGCGGAAATCCATCACTATAAGGACAGTCAAAAGTTTTACTTAGCTAATATGCGCGACAAGCAAAACAATAATAGAAAATTAACAATGTGTGTTTTTCCGTTAGGTTTAGTGAATTTATTTGGAACTTAAACCAAAAACTTACCGAAATTCGGCCATCAACTCTCCACCCACCAACCACTATACACAACGCCAAACACACACTATCACTTTTCCATCTTGTACACGACACGTGTTTCGCCCCAACACGAGGCATCTTCAGGTATAGTAGACTCTACGGAAGAACTTTTCGGTTGTCTTCCGGTAAGTTTTTGGTTTAAGTTCCAAATAAATCCACTAAACCCAACGGAAAAACACACATTGTTAATTTTCTTTTATTGTTTTGCTTGTCGCGGATATTAGCTAAGTAAAAATTTGACTGTCCTTAAAGTCAAAAAATTAATTAAAACGAACCAAGTCACTTTTGTAAGGCTTTCGCTGAAATTAACAAAGGGTATTTATTAACATGAACGTCACAGAGCTAAACATTTACATAAAAGTACGTGACTTAACCTCGAAATTGCGTTGAATTGTTATAGGCCGCGTTAATTATCACTAAACCCCATGTAATGAAGTAGATTAAGCGCTACGCTATCCCTTTCAGAGTAGCGGCAGTCGCTTTTGGTACAAATTAGCAAATAATTTCGCTAATGAATGTGCGTTGGCTGTGTATAATTTATACTTACAATTCTCAACTACTATTATATCAATTTTAATTACAAAACAATGGAAATGTAACGATATTAAAAGACACGATTTATGTTACTTGCCTCAAAATTCAAAATCTGTTAGCCCTTAAATGCATTTAAATCGACGACACAATGATATATGAGAGTTACAGTCTGAAAGGGGTAACAAAAATAATGTTTCATCAACTATATTACACTTGAATAATGGTTTTTGTTGTTTTCCAACTTCACATAATCACACAAAATCCTTTGAATTTTATTTAAATAATAAAATTTCCTATTATATCTTAACATTTCATCGCTTTCAGACCTGTTAGTCTTTACTTTTCTAATGACATTTTTTTATCCCTAGGATATTTCATTCTACTGTATATAAAGCACGCTTTGTTCAAGCCTTTTTTTCTTTATTTAACGTATATAAATTACAAAACGTACTCGTAAACGCAAGCAAAATAAAACCGGCAAAAACTTTCTACTGCTAAAATTTTCATTAACGCCACACGAGGCTTGAGATATTTTTATTATTTCTTGAGATTAACTTTATTCATTATTGTCAGCATCAAACTGCTACAGTTAACTGCTGGAAAAGAAAGGCCTATGCTTGCCTAATATTCGCCACCAACCTGATCTTCGGCATCATGCAAACAGTTTCTGCTAGCTGCCTTGCACAGATCATTGCAACATCTGGCCAGGAGGCTCACACCACGTTAGCCAATTTAATCCAGCAATCGTTTATTCCAGCAGTTATCGATTTCTCGACAAACCTGACTAGTACATTGGCACTTCAGAAAACTATGTCGATGACTTTGGTTCTTTGTCGGATTTCTTCATTCCAAATCAAATTCATTAGCCAAAGCTTTCTTAGTTTGTTTGTTTTATATGTATCATCATGTTTTATATCACTTTCAATCTATTAACAAAACCTTGTCACTGATATTGTTCTCGAGTGTAGTAGGACCGTGTTAAAATCCAGTTTTTCTAGGGCTTAGGAATGCAGTCTAACGGCTACAGCACAGCGGCTACTCCCTTAAAAATATTTTAATAATTAGTGCAAAACTCCGCTTGTTTATTATGTCTTAGAATTTGTTCGGTGTCTACATGGGTTCACTCATTTTTATAAAAAATATTATATAGGTTACCGTTCTATTTACATATAATAACTTTTTAAGTAAATTATTTAAATATGTTTGTTTTGTTGGTCATTTACTTCAATATAGTAAATGCTTTAACTTATTGAGGATACGTATTATTATAAAGTATCGGCAGATACTTTACACTGTAGATAAAAAATTGGTAGTCTGAAAACTATTGTTATGATAATTACACGAACGCCAAAGCTTATTCTAGTAATTAACGATATTTAATAACAGCTCAGTAATTCCAAAATGATTGTCAAAGATGATAATTTTCTCTACAATGGCAACTATTTCATTAAGTCTGTGTTTACAGCAATAATATATTATTATTCAATAACAAAATTAGCAATGCTGTTAACATTATCTAGATTCTTGATAAGCCCTTCAATTCATTTGCAACTTACAAAATATGGTATATGGACATAAATAGCAAAATGCAAAGTGAAGCGAATTCGTAGCCTTAGACGTAAGGATAACGCCTAATCAATTAGACTACAGTCCCTTATATAGACTGTAGTACTTACTATAACTACACAGAAATTGTTGAAATTATTGAAAAAATATTTTTCATATTTGTACTTTAGCGTAAATTTATCATTTTTACAAACTTTGAGATCTTAAAAATTTGCATACAAAATATGATATAAGGACTCTTTTTCATCTTTTGCGATTTTTAAAAAAATAATTTAATTTTTTAATATACTTATTCAATTACTTTTATTGGGCCTGATTACGCTATTTTTTTTATTCGTATAAAACAACAAGTCTTATTAAAAAACATAAATTGTTCATAACATAAAAAAATAAATATTTTGTTGCCACTGAAAAATGATGCAAATATTCATTGTTTCATTTCGCAGCTAATACTTTCTGAAACTAATTTTGGTGGAAACTTGCTAACGCCATGTGTAACACCGATATCACAAAAAACTTAACGCTATGATAGAGGAGGCGAACAGTGATATGAAACGCACCCTGAATAGAGATCGCGTGTGACCTTGTTTTGTTACTTTGGAACTCTTGAACAATACTTTATTATGAAGGTCACAAATTAAAAGGTATTTAGCTCAACTTTTATTTTACAACACGTACATATAAATATTTAATTCTTATTTTTTATATGTCCTAATATTTTAAATTTATTTTTTTACAAAAACCATTTCTAATTTATGTATAGTATCTTTATATAAATATAATATTCAAATGTATATACATTGTTCAAATGTAAAGCTAGAATATTTGAAAATATTTTTAAACTAAGCAACTATAAATTTTTTCTAGAATTAATTCTTTAACTCTGTCCATTTAGACCCACTTTGAATAATGACATCATTTCAATTATATTCTAGGTAGTCTGAATGTTGAATAAAATAATGTAAATTATTTTATAGGGTATATGTAGGGGAGACCGGGTACAAAAGTAACGGCGGGTCGAAAGTAACAAATGCTCTCTAGATTTATCCAATGGGCGAATACCGCTTGGCCGCCGTCAGGCGATAGCCGGGAGTGCCCCCCTTACTTGCATTTAATCGCCGCGTGCACCACACGCTGTTAAGTTGTGTGAGAGGATGCTACGTGTTTTTACAAACCAAAAGTAAGTTTTTTGATGTTTCCTTATTTAATGTTTACGTAGTCGTAAAAGGATGGTAGTAATCTGAATGTTCGCGTATCCATTTTTAATTAGATTGATTGTACATTGTTTAAATTCGTTTTTGTCTAGCACGTTTCGTTTTAAGGTTATGTTTCACGTTTCAAAAAAAATGATGAAGGGTACAAAAGTAACATAGTCCTATGGGTACACAAGTAACATGTTACTTTTGTCCCCGTAATGATTTAATTAAACGATTCCAAGACCACATGATACTTGAGGGTCCTGTTGATTGTGCCGGAGCTGGCAATGCTAGTGGATGGATGCAGGACTCAGAATTTTTACTATTTCTACAACATTTTAAAAGACAAGTCAAGCCAACAGTTGATCAAAAATGCTTGTTACTGCTCGACAATCATACATCGCATATATCTATCCAAGTTCTAGATTTTTGTTAAGAAAACGGAATAGTATTGCTGTCGTTTCCACCCCATTGCACGCATAAACTGCAACATCTGAATAGAGCATTATTTGGGCCATTCAAGAAAAGATAAACACAGCTACAGACAACTGGAGGCGAAATCATCCTGATCGAACGATGACAATCCATTACATTCCTGGGATAGTCAAAGAAGCATTTCCTCTTTCTGTAACTGATATAAATGCAAGTACCGGATTTACATATACTGGCGTAAGTCCATTTAATAGGAATATCTTTACTACTGCTGACTGCGCGCCATCATCTGTGACTGACCGGCCATTACAACTTAACAGTCAAATTCCACCAAATGGTCTGTTGACCAGTTCTGGTGCAATGACCTCCATTCAAGTTAATTCAGAGCCTCCAGTTGGTGATCTTCCAATATCAATTGACCAGACTGATCAGCGTACAGACAGCAATGATGATCAACCACCGGCTGTTCAAAATTTATCGGACTCGATCTCTGCAAAGGCTGATTCTCTGTTAGCTGTCTCAGTTTTTGATCAAAGATCCAAATCACCAGTGCCAGGACCTAGCGGACTTCAACGAGCAAATTCTACTCAGCCGTTTAATTTTTTCACACCTAAAGATCTTAGACCTTTACCACAAGCGGGTCCGAGGACAGAAACAAATAAAGGTCGTAAAAAACGTAAGACTGCAATACTGACTTTACGTAAAGTCTTTGAATAAATAATTGTTGATTTAACATATAGTATTCTTACCAACCTCTTTGTAATGTTACTTTCGACCCACACCGTGTTACTTTCGACCTGCCTACGTGGTCGAAAGTAACAACTGACGATTTTTTTTAACTCTCTGTTATTCATATAAAACAAACCATAATAAAATAAATTGAGCCACTAGTGTAAAGACCATGAACTGAATTTATATATGGTTATATTAATTTAATGACAATATTAAAACCTAGCCAGAAATCAAGGTAAAAGTACAAAGTGTTACTTTCGTACCCGGTCTCCC